>MU721221.1:23219-43483 GCA_026770625.1 Nicotiana glauca | reverse complement strand
CCCCCCCCCCCCAATATTGGAAACTGGGGCAGAATTTTAAGGAGAACCCTCAAAATTCCGAAGTTGACTTTCGCCACTAATTGCGTGCAGCCGTCAGAGGTACCAACCCGGTAAACTGGGACAGAATTTTGAGGAGGACCCTCAAAATTCCGGAGCAAAAGAGGTTGCAGCATCTTGAACCACGTCGTAGTCATCGGTTCATCTAAAATTGCTTTTTATTATGTATTTACATCATATTTTTCTTTTAATTATATTACCAAACTATGCATGAATACTATCAGAACAACTTTATCAGCAATGCTACCCCTAATGAAAGCAAGAGCCGAGAGGACGAGCGTAGTCCACGGGAAGATGAACTAACCTTCCCCCTTGACAAAACTCACGATTTTTCTTTGGATGCAGGCACCCAAGACATAAAATCATCAGATACGATTACATGCTCATACTTTTTCAGGAATACAACTCTCAATATCATAGCCTATTTACAAGTACTATCCGCACACAATATCCCCAGCAGGCCACAATGACAATCGACTATCAACCGTCACCACTCAGCTAAGAGATTTCGTTACTCTTCATCTTTATTTATTGCATTGCATAAGGCTACCTTTATGCCTTCCGAGACTAAGCATTGTCTCCTGCATTTACTGCATTGCATAAGGCTACCTTTCTGCCTTCTGAGACTAAGCATTGTCTCCTGCATTTCCTGCATTGAATAAGGCTACCTTTCTGCCTTTCGAGACTAAGCATTGTCTCATGCATTTCCTGCATTGCATAAGGATACCTTTATGCCTTCCGAGACTAAGCATTGTCTCATGCATTCCCTGCATTGCATAAGGCTACCTTTCTTCCTTCCGAGACTAAGCAATGTTGCCAGTTATATCTAAATCCCTATCACCAACTTTATTTAAATTTCTGTCGGCTGAAATATCGCCACCTCTATTTGCATCGGCTAAAATAGCGCCAGCTTTACCTAAATTTTTGTTGCCTGAAATATCGCCACCTCTATTTGTATCGGCTGAAATAGCGCCAGCTTTATTTAAATTTCTGTCGGTTGTAATATTGCCATTTATATTTTTTACGTCGGCTGAAATATCGCCAACTTTATTTAAATTCACGTCGGCTGAAATATTGCCATTTATATTTTGACATCGGTTGAAATATCGCCATGCTTTATTTAAGTTTTCATCGGCTGAAATATCGCCATTTATATTTCTGTCGGCTGAAATATCGCCATTTAAATTTCTGTCGGCTGAAATATCGCTAGCTTTATTTAAGTTTTGCCATTTACATTTTTCATGGGCTGAAATACCGCCAAATCTTGCATTTCATCGGCTGAAATACCGCCAAATCATCCAAGGGCGTCATTTTTCGGAGGCACCATCTTCATAGCCCGAGAACACCATGTCATGGCCCGAGGATCCCGCTTTATATTCTGCACATCATCATTCAAAGGCATCATGGTTCGTAGGAACCATTATCATGGCCCGAGAACATCATTTCATAGACTGCGAATCTTTATTTACGCTCTTCATGGCCCGGGACGTCATGGTCCGAAGACGTCATCCTAACCGTCCGAAGACAGCATTCATGGTCCAATGGGAACTTGCATCACGTTTAATTTATGCCCAATGTATGTTGCATTACCTACTTGTAGGTACACCGGCTAGCAAACAGCCGTCTCAGCAGGAGCGATCCCGCTCCGGTTCCCGCAGCCTATCAGATTTCAAATACCTCTTCCAACTTAAACATCGTGTCCGTCCTTTTCAAATTTCCACCGGCACATTCCATCAATGGTTCCTGAACTACATATGGCCTGATTCTTGTAAAACTAGGGATATGTAGGCAGCTCATAAACCAGAGCTCGGTCAAAATTCTTTTCAATCGCCGCTTCCAGTCAAATTTGGCCATCTTATCTTTACCCGACAACTTTTTCATCCTCCTCGTGTAAAGAGAGGCAGCTGTTGATACCCAAATTTTCCCTAGGTATTTTATGCCCAAAATGCTTCCAAAATAGCATATATGAGCACGCCCAAGAGTTTTGGTACTTTTCCAAAATTTTTAATGATTTTTAAGCCAATTTATTGCCTATTTTAATACCACAAGATCCAATAATTATTCCAAAAAATAATCACTTTTGATGAATAACTTATTTCATTCTCATATTTACACCAAAATATAATTAAGGTAATTTTTGTACATTTTTTACAAATTTATTTGGTATGTTTAAAGCTAAATTGCATGTAATTGCAATTATAGCCTATCTTACGATTAATAGTGTTTTATAATTATAAAACTATTTCCAGTATTTTTGAATTAATATTTATATAGTATTTGTTTGTTCAGTATTTTTAATTTGTTTTCAAAATCATTATTACTATTTATATAAAATAAAAAGGGGAAAATTGGCCATTTAACACATAGCCTATTTCTATTTCAATAACAGCCTTTTCTCCCTTTCAATTGTAGCCTCAATTGGCCCAATTTCGCCCCCCAAAATTAAAGTCCCCAATTCCTAAAATACCGAACCCACGACCTGTTCTCAAACCCGCCCGGTTTCCTTTTAAAATCCAAGTCGTTGATCAGTTTGATCAACGGCTGATATCCTTCCTTTCCTTTTTTAATCACCTAACCCCTCTAACCCTACCTCATTTGCATAGAGACGCCGCCTCTAACTCTCTTCATCTCCCTCAAACTCTCTCTAGCCTCCCTCTAAACCCTAATCACCTCCCGCCTTATCTCACCTCATTCCCACCGGAATTCATGGCATCTCCTGCCATAGATGGTCTGTACTCACCTTCTCTCACCACTGAGCCTGAGCTATTCGAAGTTTGGAGGCTTGACCTTGATTTTCCTCTCTCATATCCATCTCAGACCTGTAGATCTATGATTTTCCGACCATGCTCCGACATATTCAAGCACTGGAAGCTTGATTCCTGACCTTTTCGACTCAGAATCTGATCTTGTTCCTTCAAGCCTTTCTCGCTTTTAGGGTTTCTCTGAAACCCTAAGCCATTCGAGTTTTTTTTACCGTTATTTTTTTAGATCTGTGCTATGTCTATGTTCTTCTTGATGTTTTGAGTGTTTTCCCCCAAATTTCCTCCTCAAAATCGTTTGATTTCAAATTAGGGTTTCTAAAAGCCTTTTGATTCTTGATGTTCTTTTCTTTTAGATGTTTGTCTGTATTATGCTCGTATGCTTTCTTTCTCTATCACGCATGAATTGTTCTTCTCTTATTTTATATGTGTGCTCACATGATTAATCTGTGTTAAATTTTCCTCACTCTTCTACCATGTGTGTTTACTACGGAGTTTCTTGACTTTTGCTTATGTTCTTGTTAAGCGTGTTTCATCTATTCTGGACTGGCCTAAGTTCCGAGTTTTCTAAAATATGTTCTTCACGCCTTTACTCTCTTTGATTGCTTCGAACCTGCTATCGTTATTTGTTTGTTTCTCATGAGACTCCTTGAGTCTGTTCACTTGCCTTCTCGTTTCTGTGTTTGATTCAATTCGAAACCCTAGAATTTAGGGGTTTCTTTGACAAGTTGGATTAGGGTTCCACTTTGGAACCCTGGACCTGCAGGCTCACTATGAGTCTGTGACTGAACTCGTATTATTTATTTTATGATCCTAAACACTTCAATGTTAGACTCTTTGTTTGATTCATCTGTTTTATATGTGAAGAAACTCCTTTTTCAAAAGGTTTTGACGACTACTTGATTGATTTTGGTTTCCTTTGATGGGGTTTTGACTGATTGCACTGATTTTCCTTCGATTGAACCTCTTTTACCTATTTCTGGCTGGGTTCATTCGAATTAAGCATGTTGCCTTGATTTTATTAGATTGTCTGATTGATTCCCTTTCCTTTTTCTTTACAAACCAAGTACCGTTGAGTTCTTTCTTTAAATAAGCTTTATGTATTTTCTCTTTTTATGCGACTATAAAAGATTTTACTCAAATTTCCTTTCCTTATTTACATTCTCCCGTTTGAAATTGAATCCCCTAACTTAAGGGAGAATATGTGAGACTGATTTTTAAGGTTTTCTTACATACGAGCGGACCTAATGCGGACTTCTTGTCTAAAAATATGTGTTGAACCAATCCATTCATCGCTTTAATTTAATCCAGACCAAACCAGTACATGAAAGATATGCTAAACTATATGCCTTTATTTGACTTAAGGAGGCCTACTTGAGCCCTATTTGTTTGCTTGTTTACCCATATCTGTATTATGTGTTTTGAATGTCGTCTTAGTATTTTGTCCTTTGAAAACTCTCAAAAGACCCCAAATTCCTTTTTATCTTTAGGATTAGTAGTCCCACATGCCTCCGGGACTGATAGGATTGGGACGGGTACTAGCATGCAATAAGTAACGATACATTCCGCACCTAATACCTCAACGAGGTGGGAAGGGTAGACATGGAGATGATGATCACACGATAACACTACGCATACGATTTGTTACCGGTGTTGTGCGAATGATCCATGTTCACCCGGTAGTGGGTTTTGGCTGACCGGAGGCAGAGTTATCGGAATTTAGCGAGGTGACTGCCAGCGTTCGCAGCACCGCTTTTCTCCTTTTTCGTTCCTTGTCCTATTCTGTGTATTTCAGACCTTGTAGTTATGTTCATATTCTAATAATTGCATGTTACTTGTGACACCCCAGTTTCGGCTATGTCGGGTTGTACTTCCGCTAATTATTATCATTAAATCATATTTAAACTGCTTATGAACTGTTTTAGCTGTTTTAAAAGGATGAACTGGATTTAGTTGGCTGGCCTTGTTCCCACGAGGGGCGCCATTATGACCGGGTCTGGGTTTGGTTCGTGACAAGTTGGTATTAGAGCCTAGGTTACATAGGTCTCACGAGTCGTGAGCAGGTTTAGTAGAGTCTTGCGGATCGGTATGGAGATATCTGTATTTATCCTCGAGAGACTGCAGAACCTTTAGAAAAGCTTCATGTATAAACCTAGGACCCCTTCCCTTATATAGTTTTGTTTAATATCGACAAAATCCTGTCTTTTCAACTACTCAAAATTACTCTTTGATTTTAATGCATTATTCCTTTTCTTCCAAATTTTTCTTCTTTGTTTATTCAAAGTTTCGATTAATTTTTCTGCATTTAGACCCTTCTTTAAACAATTGTAGATCATTTAGACCTTGATTCCAACATACTTGTCACGTATCTATTTGCAACCCTTATGTGTAAAATTATTTGTGTATCTATTTGCATTAAAGTCACAACATAGCATGGTCGGGAACCACACTAGTGGATCTCAAGCGGTGCCTAACACCTTTCCCTCGAGATAATTTCTAGCCCTTACCCGAACTATGGTTTTCCAATTCAAAATCCTTGGTGTCCTAATGCACTTAATCATTAGGTGGCGACCCTTCAACTCCAAAAACCCAATTCCCAAACGGGAATAGAGTTGTCTTCCCGAATGTCATAAACCCAATTTCGCAAGAAAAAGGGGGCGTCGACAGCATGGCGACTCTGCTGGGGATTCTTTAGATATAGTATCATCTCCCTTATCAGACCTATCTCATTTAATCACTCCCGCAGCTACTCCCACTAAACTATACAATGCTTGCCAACAATTTAAATTACTTAAGAAGGTCACAGCCCCACCCACAAAGACAGACATCGATCGTCTACTCTGCTCATAGTATCCCCTCTCATTTCTTCCCTCCCACTTGATGATGGAGCCCAACACCATAATATACATAGCTCAGTCACCAAAAGCTCCATTAACACTAGCATCTTGGCTAGAAACGGGCCTCCAGAACCATGCCTTAACATTCACTATGGAGGTAAATCACCAAGAGGTGTTAATCCTCATAAACAACCCAACAGATCTTGCACAGATAATACTGGAAGGCATGCAACTAGTGTGTGATGACCCGACCCGTCGTCACGTGAGTTACCACCCCGTTTCCCCCATTTTTTGCTTCTTTATGCTTCATTATAAGTGTGTTGTGTGAACGAGTTGATTTGGATTGATTTTAGAAGGAAATGAGGCACTTAGTCTCTTTAAGGAAGGATTGTTTTGAAAAAGTCAACTGGATGTTGACTTATGTGTTAGAGGGCTCGAATATGAATTTTGATGATTCGGTTAGCTTCGGAGATGATTTGTGACTTAGGGGTATGATCGGAAGTGATTTTGGAGGTCCGGTGTAGAGTTAGGCTTGAATTGGCGAAGTTAGTATTTTGGCGAATTCCGATTGATAGGTGAGATTTTGATCCGAGGGTCGGAGTGGAATTCCAAAAGTTGCAGTAGCTCCGTTAGGTGATTTGGGATGTGTGTGCAAAATTTCAAACCATTTGGAGGTGATTTGGTTAGGTTTTGATCGAATGCGTATTTCAAAAGTTTTTGAAGAACTTATGCTTGAATTTGATGAGAAATGATGGTTTTAGTATTGTTTGAGGTGTTTTAATGATTGGAGCAAGTTTGAATGGTGTTATAGGAGGTGTTGGTGTTTTTGGTTGAGGTCCCGAAGACCTCGGGGTGATTTCGGATGGTTAACGGGAAGTTTTGGCGTGTGAAATCTAAGAAAATGCAACTGCTTCTGGTATATTCGCTTCTGCAAAATTGGGACCGCAGAAGCGGTACCACAGAAGTGAGGGGAGAGCCGCAGAAGCGGTAGGGACCGCAGGTGCAAATTAGGTGACCGCATCTGCAGTGTCGCAGATGCGACTGGAGAACCGCAGATGCGGTATTTGAGATTGTAGAGGGATCCGCAAATGCGGAGCTTGGTCCGCAGAAGCGGAAGCCGCAGATGCGGGATTACGACCGCGGAAGTGGTTATTTCCGCAGAAGCGGTGTGCTGACTGCTGTTGATACCCAATTTTTCCCTATGTATTTTATATACTCAAAATATTTTCAAAATAGTATGTACATGCATATATAAGCATGCCCAAGAGTTTTGGTATTTTTCCCTTATTTTTAAAGATTTTAAAATCAATTTGTTGTCTATTTTAATAGTATAAAATTCAATAATTATTTTCAGACTATCATTTGGGTGAATAATTTATTTATTTTATTCTCATATTTACACAAAGATATAATTAAGGTAATTTTTGCATATTTTATAAAATTTATTTGGTATTTTTAAAGCTAAATTGCTATAATTGCGATTATAGCCTATTTTTCGATCAATAGTATTTTACAATTACAAAATTGCTCCGAGTATTTTTAATTAATATTTATATATTATTAATCAATTTAGTGCTTTTAATTGGTTTTGAAAATTATGTTAACTATTTTTATTAAAATAAAAAGGGAAGAAATGGTTGTTTAACATTTAGCCTCATCCATTTCAATTATAACCCCTTTGCATTTCAATTTAACCACAATTTGAACCCAATTGCAACCAGCCCAATTTTTAAAACCAACCCAATCCATAACCCAATTGAAACCCGACCGGATCCCTCCTTTCTAATCACAGCCGTTGATCTAGAAGATCAACGGCTTAGATTAAACATTTCCTTTTTAATTCACAGCCTACCCCCAACCCTAATTCATTTTCCACCCTTCAGCCGCCCTTAAATCCCCAAACGCTCTCAAGGCTCCCCGAAACCCTAACCTCCCTCTACCTTGTTCCACCGTGTTTTCACCGGAGTCCATGGCTTCTCCGGCCATGGACAGCCTATATCCACCTCCTATGGCTCCTGCATGCTTATTGTTCGAAGGTGCGAGACCATACCTTGAGGGTCTTCACTCGGAGCTTCAGTAATTCGAAGATTCCGGCCATCTCCGGTCTTGCTCTGGTGGCTCTTGGTCTTTTTGAGCATGATTATGACATTATCCGACTTAGATTGGGTATTTTCGAAGCCTTTCTCATCTCTAGGGTTCATCTGAAACCCTAACTATCGAGGTTCTCTCCGATTATTTTTAGATTTGTTACATGTTTGCACTATTGCTTAAGTTTCTTAAACGTTTTCTCCGATTTTCTTTCAAAAATCACTTCTTTTCGATTAGGGTTTCTGGAAAGTTCTTAAAATGTTTCTGACTCTTCCTCTTCTTTTCTTGGTGTGAATCGATCCCTGCTATGTTCGTATTTTCTCTTTTCTGACTCGCATGCTTTTCGTGTGTTCTTATATTTGCCTTGTTATGAAATTTTTCTGTTATGCTCTGTTCTATCTCCTACCGGTTTCAACACCATGTTCTCACATGCCTATCTTATGTGTTTCTTTGCTGTGTTTTCCTACTGAGTCTTAGTCATTTATTTGCCTTTACCGAACTTTGCCTGGATTCTTTCTAGATGTGTTTCATCGACTGTTTCTTTAAGTTTACACTACCTAAATTCATTTAAATTTCAATCTTTTTCTTGAAACTTGTTTCATGTACTAGTTTCTATGTTGTAGTTGCTGTGAACTTGCTATTGTGCTTGTATGCTTCCTATGAGACTCTGAAAGAGCCTGTCTCAATAGCTTGCCATCTCAGCTCTGTTCGAGTTAAAAAACCCTAGGATTTGGGGATTTCTTTGGTGAATTTTGTTTTATGTTTAGACAAGGGTTCTACTTTGAAAACTTGAACTCTCGGACTCACTCCGAGTTTATGAATTGAATTTGAACTTTTCTGTGTTTGTGATTTTGAAACTTTCTTGCTAGTCTTTCGTAATTAGCATGATATCCTTCTTGTTTGACATGTCTATGTGTTTTATATTTGAGAATTTCTCTTTCAAAGGTTTTGCCAACTGTTAATTGATGCTAAATCCCTTTAATATTGCTTATTTGATTGTTACTGATTCTCCCTTAAATTAAAACTTTCCTTTACCTCTTTTTTTGACTCGAACAAGGCTTTTAATTTGATTCTTTACTGGCTATTTTACTGATTCCCTTTCCTTGTTTTCACAAACCAAGTACCACTAGACTTTTACCTTAAATGTTTCTATGAATTTACCCTTATTTATATGCTTTGCACGAGATATTTACTTGATTTCCTTCCTTAAATAACTTCTACCCATTACCGTTTGAATTTGGACTCCTTAATTAAAGGAAGTCTATATGCGGATTCATTTTAATTGGTACATAGTTCCATAATTACTACTAAACTATGATTCTTGCCTTATTTTCTACACCTGTTTTCAATTATAAATACCCTGCTCTTTCATTAACACACAGACGATTTTTAAGCATGTAGAAATCACAGCTCTCTTCTGAAATCCACACTCTTGCTTCTTGATTGCATTTTGTCTTTCCTAAATCTACTGTTTCTTCCTACTTGCTTCTCTGAACTGGTATGTCCTACTTTTGATTCTAGCATCAAATCCAATGTGTTTACTTACAAGTTTTATGCCCATGCCTACTTTACTGCTTTGTAGAGTTCAACTTTAAAATAATTACTTATGTCTTGCTATTTGTTGTTGCAATGAATCCCTATCCCCATTCCCTTTTTCGTGCTTGGGATGTAATTTAAGACATGGCAACATACAAAGTTGTTGTCATGGATTAAGATTGGGTCCTTTGGATCCTAGCCTCTTTCAACATACCCCCATTCCCTTATGTGTATAGAGTTAAGGCATAGCATGGAAGCATCTAAATTGCTGTCCATGGCAGAACCTGACCTTCAGAAGGTCCTAACTCTCTAATTTTTAAGCTGACAAGCTGGTCAGGGGTGTGCCAACAGCCCAGTTGCTAGGCATGACCACCAGCCTGTCCTGGCTCCCCCTAATTCCCTTTCATTGCACTTACACTTACTCCTAGTCCTTAAGTCCTGCCCTCCTCTTGTGAGCCTTGCCTTGGGATCTTGAGTTCCCTCTGAACTTGGACATTTGAGGGCTGGCCCTTCCACACTGCACTATAATTTGCTCTGCAATGGTATTTGGGTGTAAGCACTGCCTGGAACTCTTAAAGTTGCTTGGAACTTTGACACATCCCAAATAAGAGAAAGGCTTTGAAAAACCGATCCTGGAAGTTGGTTTATCTCATATTATTAGACTTTGAGTCTGGATTAGGCTGATTAGATGTAGATGTAATCACTGATGTATTTTTATATTTCTTTGATTCAATTGGTCTGTAATAAGCTTTGTAATGAACCTTGTAATAACTACTGGGGTATAGTGAAAAGGGACGGGATTAAATGCATGCCAAAGGGGTAGATATCATGCCTATAGGACGTATACTCTTTCAAATTCCGCCTAGAAATCATGCTCATAGGTTATCACTTTCAATTCTGCATTTTTCACATAGAAACCATGTCTATAGGATTAATATTTTCAATTCTACATTTTCGCATAGAAATCATGTCTATAGGATATATACTCTTTCAATTATGCGTTTTCACATATAAACCATGTCTATAGGATAAATATTTTCAATTCTGCATTTTCACATAGAAATCATGTCTATAGGATATTTACTCTTTCAAATTCTGCATTATTCACATAGATACCATGTCTATAGGATTAATACTTTCAAAATTTTGCACTTTCACCTAGAAATCATGATCATAGGATTATCACTTTCAAATTCCGCATTCTTCATATAGATACCATGCTCATAGGTTTTCTGCATCTTGTAATATATACCATATCAATAAATCATTGCTAAAACTCTGTACATCATATAGATGACATGCCTATAGGATTTCCTGCATTTTTTGCATGTGCATACGTCATTAGGAAAATCCACTTATAGGACCTAAAATAAATCAACCACATATCTATGACCTGCTTAGAGGATTTCTGCATCCGTAACACCTAGAAAGCATGCCTATAGGAGTAATCAATTAAATCTGAATTGCTCACCCACCTTTTTAAGATCAGTAGTAATTCGTTTAAATGCTCGCAAAATTTACTAGTAATTTTGCAATCAGCTTGTTCTCCCCCGTCTCTGAATTAATAGATATCATGCCTATAGATCCTGTTTAACATAGATAAATAGTTAGATAATTAATCAATTGTCAGTTTTCTGCAACTACATCTAAGCAGGACTAATTCGGACTCCATATCTGGGAAATATGTGGTAAATCAATTCTTCCTACGCTAGTTTTAATCAAGGACCTAAACAGTATGTGTAAGACGTGCTAAACAATTCGTTTCTTTAAGTGAGGAGGCCTACTTGAGCCTTTAATTGTTCTTATTTCCCCTCATTAACTGCTTTATGTGTTTTGATTGTCGCCCTAGAATTTTATCCTTTTTTAACCTCTGAAAAGCCAAGCTCCCTCGTTTTAGGATTAGTAGTCCTAAATGCCTCCGGGACTGATAGGTGGGACGGGTAATAGCACACAGCAGGTAACGATACCATTCCACACTTATTACCTTAACGGGGTGGTAAGGGTAGACATGGAGATGATGAGCACACGATAACACTATATGTACGATTGGTTACCGGTGTTGTGTGGATGATCCATGTGTTTCATAAACGTAGGACCCCTCTCTTTATGTAACTTTATTTAATATCAACTACCCAAAACTCCCCTTTAATTTTACTGCATTATTCCTTTTCCTTCTAAATTTTTTCTTCTTTGTTTATTTAATGTCTTGACTGATTTTCTGAATTTAGACCCTCCCTCAAACAAATTGTAAACTCCAATATGCTTGTTACATACTTATTTGCAACCCTTACGTGTGAAATTATTTGTATACTTGTTTGTATTAAAGTCACAACATAGCATGGCCGGGAACCGCACTAGTGGATCTTGAGGGGTGCCTAACACCTTCCCCTCGAGATAATTTCTAGCCCTTACCCGAACTCTGGTTTTCAAACCCAAAACCCTTAGTGTCCTAATACACTTAATCATTAGGTGGCGACTCTTCAATTCCAAAAACCCCAAACGGGAATAGAGTGTTCCTCTCAAATGTTGTAAACCCGATTTCGCGAGAAAAAGGGGGCGTCGACAACCGCAAAAGCAGGAATCGAAGAAGCAAGATTATGACTGCAAATGCGGTAATGACTAGGCAGAGCTATTTAATTCCATCTTCGCATATTTTTGAAGGGTTTCATATTTTTAACTCGGACTTGGAGGATTTTAGGCGATATTGAAAATGGATTTCAAGGGGTTTTGATAAGGTATGGATTCTTGGACTTAAAACACAATTTTATGGTGTAAATACATGGATTAGAGCTGAAAACTCAAGTAATTAATGGGCTAAAATGGTGGTTTAGGGCTTGAAATTTCAGAGAGCAAAAATTGGGATTTGTAGGGTCATTTGGACTCCGATTTTGGTAATCTTTATATGTATAGAATCGTGGCAAGATAAGGAACCCGTTGATATAAAATGTTCTGATTTTTGAGAAGTGGGCCCAGGGCTTGGGTTTTGCTAATTTGGATTGGGTATTGTTCCATTGGCATATTGTGACGTATTCGTTGTGATTTTGGTCAGATTCGATGCGCGAGGATGTCGATTTGAGAGGCAAGGGCATAGCGAGCTAGGATTTTGGCTGGCATGAGGTGAGTAATAGATGTAAATGACGTCCTGAGGGTTTGAAACCCCGGATTTGCATATCGTAGTGCTATATTGAGGTGACTTGCATGCCGGATAGCGAGCGTGGGGTAGAGCACCGTTGGGGATTGTGACTTGGTCTGTCCCGATAAATGAATTTACTGCGTATTTGACTGAATATCACTTGTTATCATTATAACTTGAGCTGATTACTATATTTGGGCTTTGTGCCAACTAATTGAATCCTTCAAGGATTGCTATTACTGGTTTCTTACCACTTTTACGTATAATTGAACTCAGTCATAGTATTTAATACTGTTTTGCAAACTCAGCCACTTTTTCTCAAACTTGAAACCTAATTAATATTTCTAATGAAGTTTGGGCTGAATATTTTTATATTATTGTGACCGAGGGGCTTTTGTGAATCTGGACTGAGTATGGGATCGGGCTGTGCGCCGCAGCGATATTATATGAAGATTGATATGAGGCCAAGGGCCTAGTTGATGCCACGAGATGCTTTATATTGCGCTTGGGCTGTAAGGGTCCATTTCAGAGTTTGCACACCCCTAGTGAGCGCCATTGACGATAAATAAATGGAGCGGGCTGCAAGCCGCAGCGGGTACTAGAGAGTACCGGACTATGTATTGCATTTCATATTTGACTGTCATTTACTTACTTATCTGTTGCAGTATTTCCACAATTTTTTTCATTGGTTTACGGACTTTATACTACTTGGTTTAAATTGTTGCATTTATAGATTGCTTTGTGCCTATTCATGATTTCTTATTCTCAACCTTTATTTATGTTTATTACTCACTGGGTCGGAGTACTCACATTACTCACTGCACCTTGCGTGCAGATCCAGGTACATCTGAGGCTGAGTGAGGACTTTCTCTGCCAAGTAGCATATCCGGGAGTATCAAGGTAGCTGCATGACGTCCGCAATCATGATCTTCCCTATATCTTATTGTTTCATTTCCACATTTCTTTAGAATGATATGTAGTAGGTTGATACTCGTGTGTTAGAGGCTCAGACTTGTGACACCGGATTCTTCAGGCTGTGTAATAGTTTTATATTTGGTATTTCGCCTATTTTAACTCTAATTCAGATTTCCAGTATTATGACTTAGTAATTGATCTGTGTTAATTAATTGATGAACTGTATAAAAATGGTTAAGGGTATTAAATTGGTCGGGCTTGTCTAGCAGTGTGTTAGGCGCCATCACGATCGGGGTTGGGGTCATGACAATTTGGTATCAGAACCTAGGTTACTTGGTCTCACGAGTCATGAGCCGGTTGGTAGAGTCTCGTGGATCAGTACGGAGACGTCTGTACTTATCCTCGGGAGGCTGCAGAACCTTTAGGAAAACTTCACATTCTTGAAATTCTTGTCGTGCGGCTTTGTTGAACTGAGAAATAAACTTTTATTATTCTATTCTCTCACAAATGGTTAGGACACGAGCTACCGGACGTGGCGGACGACCACTAGTACCACCCACTAAGTCCACCAGAGGCCGTGGATGCGGTCGTGGTCATGGAAGAGGCAGAGCAGCCGGGGCAGCACCTGCTGATCCACTAGTTGCCCCAGCTGAGGATCAGGCTCAAGTTGCAGACACACCAGCAGCACCTGTTCAGGCACCAACTGTGCCTATCATGATTCTGGTCTTCATGAGGCCTTGGCACAGATATTATCAGTTTGCACTGCCCTGGCTCATGCCGTTTCAGCCACCACAGCAGCAACTACTTCACAGGCTGGGGGAGGCAATCAGACCTCCACTGCTCGCACACCTGAGCAGGTGGTGCTGGGACTACAGACACTAGAGGCACCTCCAGCTCAGCAGGTTGCACCAGTTCAAGGCTTCGTAGTTCCAGCTATGCCAGACGATGAGCAGCGTTGTCTCGAGAGGTTAAATAGGCTCCAGCCTTTGACATTCGGTGGTGTTGAGGGCGAGGATGCCCAGGATTTTCTTGACAGGTGTCAGCGTGTGCTCCGTACGACGGGGATTCTTGAGTCTAGTGGTGTAGCATTTACCACCTTTCAGTTCACGGGGGCTGCTCTTACTTGGTGGGAGGACTTTGAGAGGCTTAGGCCTGTCGGTGCAGCGCCTCTTTCTTAGCAGCAGTTCTCCGCTCTTTTCCTGGAGAAGTATGTACCTCAGTCCCGCAGAGAGGAGCTGCGTAGGTTGTTTGAGTGGTTGACGCAAAGGGATATGACCGTAACTCAGTACGAGATGAGTTTTTCACAGTTGGCCTGTCATGCTATATGGATGGTTCGGTGAGAGGATTAGGAGATTTGTGGATGGTCTTAACTACTATCTCCGCATTATGATGACTAGAGAGAGAGTATCTGGAGCTATGTTTTAGGAGGTGGTGGATATCGCTCATGATATCGAGTCAGTTCGTCGTAGAGAGCGAGAGGAGAGGGAGGCCAAGAGGCCTCGTGGATCGGGCATTTATAGTGGTGCTCCTTCGAGGGGCCAGTTCCAGCATGGTAGAGGTCATTCTTTCAGGCCTGCTCAGTCGACCCATCCAGAGTATCGTGGGGGATCTTCAGGTCGTGGTCATCATGGGCCCCAGCAGGGTCAGTCTTCACTCAGCGCCCTCCCAGCTCAGAGTTCATCTCATGCCCCATTAGCCCGCAATTTTTCTACGCCGACTGTATCTGCTAGTCACTCCAGTGGGAGGGGTTCCCTTCAGTCCCCATCTCCAGCACGGGGTAGTTGTTATGAGTGCGGAGAGTTTGGTCACTTGAGGAGCCAGTGCCCTCGACTTCGTGGCAGTCAGCATCAGCAGAGGGTTCATCCCTCGACTTCTACTCCAGTTACTTCACCACCCCGCCTGCCAGCTAGGGGTAGATATAAGGCAGCCAGGGGTCGTCCCAGAGGTGGAGGCACTACTACAAAAAGGGCATTTGGCGGCAATTATTTAGCGGCAATAAGTCAATTGCCGCTAATATATTCTATAAGCTAAAATATATGCGGCAAATGACCATTGGCCACTAAAAATTAACCTTTTACCGGCAATTAAAATAAATTGCTATTAAAAAATATTAATATACTAATCGCGCATAGTAAACGGCAATTAATAACATTTTTTTATTTTTTATAAACTTTCCCTCCCTGCCCAAAATAAATCTTTCCCTCCAAATATTTTGCACAAAAATTAATCGATTCCCTCCATCAGAAAAAATAGGAAAACCTATTCCTTAATTGAAGGGGATACAATTTTCCTACATCGAATAGGATAGGAATCTCTTCGATTTTCCTTCATTGAACTGGAAAATTTTTACAGAGTCTACATGTAGGTCTGGGCGAGTTTTGATCGCAGAATCACACAATCGTAGAATCGCAGGTCTCCGGCCAGATTAACAGAATCGAAGGTCTCCGGCCAGTTTCTTCCCCAGATAACTGCTCTTCTTCCCCAGGTATTTTTGTTTTTTCACCCAGCAGACGCGATTAACAGTGGGGTTAGGATTGTGCTGCTCGATTATGCTCTATGTTGTTGTTAGTATTCTCTGGTTTAGTATTCAGAAATTTTTGTTGTGCCGCTGATACATATTGATGTTTTCATTGAATCTACCACTAGTCGAGATATGAATTCCTCTATGTTTTCTGTTATTTTCGATATTGTTCATAATTTTTAAGTGTCGTCGATGCATGTTTTCATTGAATCTACCATTAGTCGAGATGTATTCCTCTATATATTTTCTGTTATACTTATCACGGTGAGCCTTTAAAGGGATGGAGAGTTGTTTCTTGTGGAGCTTGTGATTCAGTGTTAGGACAATGAGCAGGAGATTCCGAAATGCCACTACTTTACATGACAAATAGTATTCTCTGGTTTAGTATTCAGAAATTTTATAAGTGTCGCGGATACATATTGATGTTTTCATTGAATCTACCACTAGTCGAGATATGAATTCCTCTATGTTTTCTGTTATTCTCGACATTGTTCATAATTTTTAAGTGTCGTCGATGCATATTGATGTTTTCATTGAATCTACCATTAGTCGAGATATATTCCTATATATATTTTCTGTTATACTTATCATGGTGAGCCTTTAAAGGGATGGAGAGTTGTTTCTTGTGGAGATTGTGATTCAGTGTTAGGACAATGAGCAGGAAATTCCGAAATGCTACTGCTTTACATGACAAATGCATGTAATGTAAATATCAGTCCCACTTGTATTAGCTAGAGATGTGGTGCTTTGTATAGTTTAGACATAGAAACTGGTAGTTTGGCCTTAGTATTGGATATGAAGAATTGTCAAGGTATATTTCTAGTCTTCTTGAGGAAAATAGAGCCAACCAAATGGTGAAAGTACTTGTAAGTTTCTAGTTTAAGGTGACAAAATAGATGAAATTGAGTCTTGTAAACAGACTATACTTAGCTTGACATATGATTGATTGTTCTGAATTCTGATGTATGTGTACATACGCAGGCTTGATCTTTTACTGGCTAGTACTACTATTTGCTGCTATAGTTGGCCTACTGTTACTGGCCTACTTTAAACAATGTCTGCGTTGATCCCAAATTATTTGTTGTACAGTAATCTTTGAGTTATGGAATTACATACAAATAGGATGGTTATTTTACTACATTTTGAATAATTCCCTCTTTTTACTAACGAATTTTTAGCTATTGCAGTAAGTGTAGTAAAGAAAAGAATATCTTGAACGTCATGGACAATCCTAGAAATAAAAGATGGATGCATTGCGATAGAGTTCGTAAGGAATATTTGGATGGAGTAGAAGATTTTATAAACCATGCCTTTTCTATAAAACAAGATGGAGAACAAATTCTATGTCCTTGTATGAAGTGTATGCTTATCCATCAAGTTAATCGGGCTACAACATATGATCATCTTGTGATTAATGGTATTATGCCATCATATGATACTTGGTTTTGTCATGGTGAGCCTTTAAAGGGACCATCAAGCAATGCTCAAACAAATAATCAAAGCCAGTCAACTCTAAGGGGCGATGATATGACAAGAATGATACATGATGCCTTTGGAGGCTTTACAGAGTTCATTAGTGAAAGTGGTGACGTAGATCATAACTTACAAGAGAATATTGCTGATCAATCTGGAAATCAACCTCATGTAGAGGTGGATAAGCTTGAACGGCTCATGAAGGAGGCAGATGAAGAACTATATCCAGGATGTAAGAAGTTTAGCAAATTGTCCTTTTTGCTGCATATGTATCCTACAAAGTGCATGTTCAAATGAATCTTTTAATGCTTTGCTTGGACTATTGAAGGATGCGCTGCCTGAAGGGGAAAAATTGCCTCCTTCTTTGTATGAGACCAAAAATATAGTTGAAGGTTTGGGCTTAAAGTATGGAAAAATCCATGCTTGTCCCAACGATTGCATGCTTTTTAGGAAAGAGTTTGCTAATAAGAATATCAATGAATGCAAAGTTTGTAGGGCTTCTAGATGGAAAAATGATGCTAGAAAAATTCCAGCCAAGGTCCTAAGGTATTTTCCTTTAAAACCAAGGCTACAGAGATTGTTTATATCATCAGAAACTTCCAAAGCAATACGATGGCATCATGAAGAGCGCAACAAAGATGGAGTTCTATGACATCCTGCAGATTCTGAATCTTGGAAAAATTTTGATAATAAATATCCTGAATTTGCTGGAGACCCTCGCAATGTGCACCTAGGATTAGCTTCTGATGGGTTTAATCCATTTGGTACAATGCGAACTGTTCACAGTACATGGCTAGTGATTTTAATGTCATATAATCTTCCACCATGGATGTGCATGAAACAAGAGCTTTTTATTCTGTCCTTACTTATTCCTGGACCAAAAGCGCCTGGAAATAATATTGATGTCTTTTTGCAACCACTAATAGTTCTTTTTGCAACCACTAATAGAAGAGTTAAATGAATTATGGGATGTTGGTGTAGAAACGTATGATGCCTCCACTAAGGAGATATTCCAAATTCGAGCAGCTCTCATGTGGACGATAAATAATTTTCCAGCATATGGTACTCTTTCTGGATGGTGCACTTATGGTAGATTTGCATGCCCGTCTTGTAATATAAACACTCAATCTAGAAGGCTTAAACATGGCAGAAAGTTTTGTTATATGGGGCATCACCGCTTCTTGAAGTCAGGACACAAATATCGGAATGATGCAAAATCATTTGATGGGACTAAAGAAACAAGATCTGCACCTTGCCCAGTAACTGGTACAGTAGTGCTGAATCAAGTTAAAGATATAAAATTTACTCTTGGCCAGTCAAGTGAAGCGGTAAATGGGGTGATGAAAAACACATGGAAAAAGAGAAGTATTTTTTTTATCTTCGTTATTGGAAATTTAACTTGGTGCGCCATAATCTTGATGTGATGCACATAGAAAAGAACGTGTGTGATAACATAATTTATACATTATTGGATCTTGGTAAAAAGTCTAAAGACAACTTAGAGGCTCGATTAGACTTGAAGGAGATGAAAATAAGACCAAGCTTATGGCCTCAGGTCCGAGCTAGTGGTAGATCATATCTTCCTCCTACTTTTTTCACAATGTCTCCGATGGAAAAGGAGTTATTTTATGAAGTACTACAAAATGTCAAGTTTCCAGATGGCTATGCGTCTAATATCTCACGTTGCTTTCGCAAACGAAAGATATATGGGCTAAAAACTCATGATTGTCATGTTTTAATGCAAGAACTTCTTCCTCTTGCCTTGCAGAGATCAGTAGATAAAAGAGTTAGTTCAATTTTAA
Source organism: Nicotiana glauca (assembly GCA_026770625.1). Lineage (NCBI taxonomy): Eukaryota > Viridiplantae > Streptophyta > Magnoliopsida > Solanales > Solanaceae > Nicotiana > Nicotiana glauca. The sequence continues at coordinate 24,362 of MU721221.1, read as the reverse complement.
TTGAACTATGCACATTCTTTCGTGTTCTGTGTAGCAAAGAGATAAAACTAGAAGAGTTAAAATTACTTGAAGAAAAAATTCCAGAAACATTGTCTACTATGGAGAAACTCTTCCTCCCAGGTTTCTTTACTATTATGATACACTTGGTAATTCACTTGGCAACTGAGGCTAAACACGCGGGACCCGTACATTACCGCTGGATGTACCCAATTGATAGGTATGAATAATATCACTGAATCTTTATCTTATGTCTTTAGTTGTTAAATATTCTAATATCACACTAATAATATTACTTTGTTCCATAGGTTTTTGGGTACTTTAAAATCATATGTTAATAATCGGGCATGTCCAGAAGGTTCAATAGCAGAAGCATACATAGCAAATGAGTGTATGGCATTTTGCTTACGATATTTGGAGGGTGGAGATTCAAGGTCTTATAGTTCAAGAAAATGCAATGATGAGATTGAGCATGAGACTAGTAAAGAAGAATGTCTTTTTCCTACTGTTGGGGAGTTATACGTTGGAGTAGATGTATTTGAGTTGGATGAGAAAACATGGTTGCAAGCACATCGGCATGTGATTTTCAATTGCGAGTCAGAAGTCGTTGAGAATTATAAAAAGTAAGTGTTATATCTATTATTTAGTATATGTATATTACTTATTTGATAACAAAATTGATATATGCGAGTTACGTGAATAGGGAACATATTGCTGAAATCAAAAGAGCACATCGTAAGCATCGTTTGACACAACATCAACTTGACCGTGTGCATTTCGATACATTCCATGAGTGGTTCAAAGAGCAAGTAAGTAGTAGGACTAAGTCATTGGTTACATTAATTAAATCTCCTTGCACAAATATCCACATTGATAGTTGTATCTTTTATTTGGTTAGGTAAAAGAGTTGGAAGCTACATCTAACATCTTAAAGGATGTTAAAGTCCTTGCACGAGGGCCAAGTTACATTACAAAAAGATTTCATGCGTTCGATGTAAATAATGGCTATCGATTCCGAACGAAACAAAGTGAGGAGTTCAAGGTGACACAAAATAGTGGTGTTATGGTCGTTTCAAAGACTGAAAGTTATGCAAGCACAAGTGACAATGCTCCAAAATCTGCAAATATCACATATTATGGCAGATT
>MU721221.1:8244-18792 GCA_026770625.1 Nicotiana glauca | reverse complement strand
ACGAGATTTATTCCACTTGCCATTAGATTCGTACATCAATCCAAATTAGAGTGACTTTGAAGGCATATATACATTTATTAATTAATTGAAGATAAACACTTACATTTTGGTATACATTTAGTTTTGACCATATACACTTTTGCCATTTGATGACCTTTAAATCTTTCATTCCAGGTAATTCGGAGCCAAGAAAGGTTCGTGGGCCTACTTTACTGAAAGATGTTTGAAAACTTCCTCCGGGGAATGTAGTTGATGTGCTGTTTAATAATCGTAACCAAGCTATTGGGGAAAAAGGTCGAAAGCTTTCTAGCTTTCTAGAAATTATTGCGAGAACTCCAGAACTAACACCTCTACATGTAGATGATTGGAGAAATTTTGACAAGGAGGAAAAGAAGAAATTGGTGGATTTTGTGAGGGTATGTAGTAGTAGTAGTAGTTTTTGTTATTATTATTATTACTACAACTATTATTATTATTGTTATTATTATTATTATTATTATTATTATTATTATTATATGAACGAGTTCAATCTTTTATACATGATATTTTTTTCTAATTGTTGGCTTTATTATTTTAGAAGAAGTTTTGTATCCCAAGACGGGGAGAAATTTATGTCCTAAAGTCACTAGGAAAGAAATGGAAAGATTACAAGTGTGATTTAATATGTGAGTATCTGCCAAAATATAAGACTAAAGACGCTTTGCTGAAAAATAGACTAAGTCGCATACCGAGGGATCAATGGAGTGGTCGTGTCTCCTATTGGCTTTCAGATAAAGCTAAGGTATTAACAAATCTTTAAATCACCTCTACTTCATTATTTTCAGTTTTTTTATTTTAGTTATGCTCAATTTTTATTTATAATTTACATGATATCATTTTAATATTTCAATGACAGAGGCGTAGCCAAGCAAATAGAAACAATAGAGCCGATCAAAAGATGTCTCACACAGGAGGATCCAAAAATATTGCTACCTTGATGAATGAGCAGGTAAACTTATAAAAATTGCTAATTATAATATTTTAAAATCCTTTTTTTCACGCATATCTGATATCAATTTTATTGTATTAGGCTATAAATGGGGTAGAACCTACACGAGCAGAAATTTTCTTATTAACTCATAAACAACGTAAGGATGGTAGACCACTGGATGTTGAATCTGCCAATGCGATCGTAATATTTCTTTTTTTATTTAAATTTCTAAATTGGGGAATATTTTAGAAAAAAACATAAAAGCGAATAAATGAATTCCAACTTGGATTTATTTATTCTGTGGTCAGGAAATGATAAATGAAAGGATGAATAATAGTGAGAGCTCTACTGATCAACCTCCTCGCAGTGTTGCTTGAGAAGGAGATGTGTATTCCCAAGTGTTCGGAAATGACAAAAGTGGGTATGTTCGTGGTTTAGGACTTGGTCCAACTCCTTATGTGCTATGGGGTAGTAGATCTTCCTTAGGAAATATTATTGCAGAGGATTCCTCTAATGAGGCCGTACAAAGGTTAACACGGGAGATAACCGAGTTAAAGGATAAACACAATGAATAAATGAATCTGATGAAACAAAATCAGGAGAAGATGCAATCATAATTACTCCAAATGAGAAAATTGGTGCACAAATATGTTTCTAATGAATCTATGCCTCAAAATATCAATGGCACTTCAAGTGAACAGGTAACTCGATTTTCATAAGTTATAGGCATTCTTAATGAAGTTTCAATGATATAAAAGAACTGTAATCTAATGTGTTAATATTTATTAGGTCCTTGACGCCAACAGTGGCCATGAACGAGTACCACAAACATCAAGGATACCTAGCATTGCAGAAAATACTTCACTGTCTCATTGTACTACTCATCTTTATCCTTCGGTGCTACTATTTGAGTTTTCTATTGTTAGAATTTTCCTCCAATTTTTTTATAATTAGAATCCTGATTTCATGTGAACTTGCTAGAAAAGGAAACAAGATATAGTTTCGACTTACATGCTTCCATAATTCGATTGTAACTTTATCAGTGTCAATACCATTTACATAAGAGAGCAATAGATAATGAAATAGCAGTCATGAAACTGAGGTCTTCATAGACCATTTGAAGCACCAACATGTTCTGTAAAGTAACACACACTACATATGACTTTCTATCGATATAATGCTACGATATATTACAAATAGGGTAGCTCGTACATTACAGATGACTTTCTGTTGCAAATATGTGCACTGCCTTAGTGAAATAGCCTTGGTGAATCAGCTCTTGTAATCCTTTTGACTCCATTAGTACATTGTCCAGTCCATTCCCAAGTTGCTCCATAAGATGTCATTCCAGTAGTTCTCGCATTTAAAAAATTACCTGAAGCTCGCAAAATTTTAATCAAGTGCACTGCCCAGAAAATTGCAAGTACACTGTTTTTTCGATCAATTTTGCGTGTCTTCCCTCTGCTATGAGCTATCTATTGAAGTATTTGCATGCCTTCCATTTTGTGTTGTCCTTGTACCATGCTGCATCAAGGTTTTAGCCCACGTTCTACCCATTGTGCCCGAAATGTTATGCCAAATGATCCTTACTGCACATACTTTCCAGCATTGTTCAACTGCCATAATTTTCCATCCATGTTCGTATGCCTACCTTGTGAATCCTGTTGAGATCTTTGCGTGTTTTGGATTCTGAGTTGTTCTATTAGGGTGCTGCATTGAGATTTCCTGCAAAAAAAAAAAACCATGTTAGTAAAAAATAGCATCACCATGCTCGCGTCCATAAAGATTTGCGCATGGCAATTGGCTGAGTGATTTCCTTTAGAAACAAGGTCTTCTGCCTTGATCTTTGCCTGATACCCTGTATGTGATGTTGGTCTACGTGAGTGCAGTAGATTTTTGATGCACGATCCATTACTTTCACACGTCTGCTTACTGATTTTTGCTATGCACCAGTGTTGTACATTGTTGAACCAGTACATTTTGGTGATGTGTGCATGTGATTTACTTTGTTGCTCTAAGTGATTTCCTTTCCTATGCCTTATAGGTGTTGATCTTCATTTGTGTATCTTCCCATAACACCTCATTTGTTCCTGAATTTGTTAGCCAAAAGTATATGCTTAACACAAAAAATCTGGACAGTATCATATCACTCCTCGCTTCTATGCTTATGCCTATCTTCAATTCCCTTCCAGCACTTGATAACCATCTGCGTCTAGTTCAATATGCACCTGAGAACCACCTGCTTCCGTTTCTTGTTGGTATTTTTCTTCCTACTTGTTTTGGTAGCATGAATCCCTTGAGTATCTTGTTCAAGATCACGCAGTTGGTAGTGTCTGTCTATTGTTGAAGTTCTGACTACTGTCTACTGAGAACTTGAGGAGTTGACTCAAGTTTGAGACTACTTTAATGATTGAGATTTTTGGTCTCAAGTCTGTTGTGAACTGAAACTTGAGCTTGATTTTCTGAGTACTTGAAGTCTGTCTCAAACTGTCAACTATTGCGAGTCAACTAGTTTATGCTTCCTTTTGTGACCAGCATCAGCAGTAACAACTGTTTGTGCACCAGCATCAGCAGTAACAATTGCTTGATGGTTGTTGTTCTGTTAATAGCAATGTTTTTTCTGTTTATGAATCGTGACAGTGATGGAATTTTAAAGATGTTTTTCCGCATTGTATTTTATCTTCTGATATAATTATTTTATTATTTCAGGTCATACCGTTTGATGCTCGATAATTCAACTGGTGGAAGATTTCATAATGATGAAAAGTTGCGAAAATTGTTTGAAGACTATCATTCGTTTGGATTAGTTATATAATGACATTAGCTATTTAGTTCAAACAATATAAGTTTAGTTATTGTGACATCAATATTTTTGATTGGTGCTTCCTTTAATTTGTTAAGATTTAATGAGATATATATATATTTTTTAAATTAATATTAATTTATTTACTTATTTGGGTCATATTTTGGATAAATGTAGTAACTATTATTAATGGTGGCTATAATATTGCTATTAGCGCTTGTGACTTTTAGCGCTAATTTAGTTGGATATACCAGCTATATAAATGGACGATAAACGGGCGAATTAAGATGTTTTTCAAGGGATACTGCAGTTGTTATAATTGCTGTAAAACAATTGCCGTTAAAAATATTGACTTTTAGCGGCAATTTAGTTAATCATATTAGCCACTAAAATGGCAAACTAATATGTTTTCAGAAGGGATACTATGGCCATTTTAATTGCCACAAAATAATTGTTGTTAAAGATGCGAACATTTAGCGGCAATTATTTTGAATTTAGCAGCTATAAAAATGGATGCTAAAGGAGTATAATAATTCGATTTAGTAGCCATAATAATTGACGTTAATGATGTGAACTTTTAGCGGCAATTATTTTGAATTTAGTAGCTATAAAAAATGGTTGCTAAAGCAGTATAATTAGCCGTTATGGATTAGAGTTAGTATCCATTATAATTGCCACAAATAATTGCCGTTAAAGATGATAATCTTTAGCGGCAATAAATCATACATTTTACCAGCTTTTGTGACAATAGTCGCTAAAGGCTTTAGCGACCCCAACATCAGTGGCTAAACACCAATGGCCGGTAAAAGCTATAGCGGCTATTGTCATTGCCGCTAAAATCATTTTTAATTGCCACTAAACACCTTTTTTGTTGTAGTGAGGTTGATTAGGCGGTGGCCAGGCTCGTTTTTATGCTATACCGGGAAGGACATATGCCATTGCCTCGGACGCTGTCATGACAGGTATTGTTTCAGTTTTCCATAGAGACCCTCAGTATTATTTGATCCCGGTTCCACCTATTCTTATGTGTCTTCATATTTTGCTCGTTATTTAGGTAAGCCCCGGTTCATGTGTCTACCCAGGTGGGCGATACTGTTTTTGTGGACCGTGTGTACCGGTCATGTGTTGTGATTATTGGGGGTCTGGAGACCCGAGTTGATCTATTGCTAATGAGCATGGTGGACTTCGACGTTATTCTGGGCATGGATTGGCTATCCCCGTGTTATGTTATTCTAGACTGTCATGCTAAGACAGTCACTTTGGCTATGCTGGGTGTACCGCAGATCGAGTGACGTGGTGTGACTGATTATGTCCCTAGTAGAGATATTTCCTTCTTGAAGGCCCAACGTATGGTTGAGAAGGGTTTTCTTTCCTATTTGGCATTTGTGAGGGATGTTGGATCTGAGACTCCTACCATTGATTCTGTTCCACTTGTGAGTGATTTTCACAATGTATTTCCTGCAGACATGCCGGGCATGCCACCGGACAGGGATATTGATTTTGGTATTGACCTGGTGCCGGGCACTCAACCCATTTTCATTCTGCCATATCGTATGGCACCAGCAGAGTTGAAAGAATTGAAAGAGCAGCTTCAAGAACTCCTAGATAAGTGGTTCATTCAGCCTAAGATGTCACATTGGGGTGCGCCAGTTCTGTTTGTGAAGAAGAAGGATGGCACGATGAGAATGTGCATCGATTATAGACAATTGAACAAGGTAACAATTAAGAACAAGTATCCACTGCCTCGCATAGATGGTTTTTTTTACCAGCTTCAGGGAGCGAGGGTGTTTTCCAAGATTGATTTCCGTTCGGGTTATCACCAGTTGAAGATCAGGGATTCAGATATTCATAAGACTACTTTCAGGACCAGATATGGTTATATGAGTTTCTTGTTGGGCTGACAAATGCCCCAGCAGCGTTCATGCATATGATGAACAGTGTATTTCAGCCTTATCTAGATTCATTTGTCATCGTGTTCATTGATGATATTCTGGTATACTCGCGTAGTCAGGAGGAGCACGCGCAGCATTTGCGAATTGTATTGCAGAGATTGAGGGAGGAGAGACTTTATGAAAAGTTCTCCAAGTGTGAGTTCTGGATCGGTTCAGTGGCTTTCTTGGGACACGTGGTGTCCAGCGAGGGTATTCAGGTTGACCCAAAAAAGATAGCGGTGGTGCAGAGTTGGCCTAGACCATCCTCAGCCACAGAGATTCGTAGTTTCCTTGGGTTGGCAGGCTATTATCGCCGGTTTGTTCAGGGTTTTTCCTCTATTGCATCGCCCTTGACCAAGTTGACTTAGAAGGATGTTTTATTTGTATGGTCGGACGAGTGTGAGGAGAGCTTTCAGAAGCTCAAGACAGCTTTGACTACAGCTCCAGTATTGGTTTTGCCATCAGCTTCAGGTTCTTATACGGTATATTGCGATGCTTCCAGAGTTGGGATTGTTTGTGTGTTGCTGTAGGAGGGTAGAATTATTGCTTATGCTTCTCGTCAGTTGAAGCCCCATGAGCAGAACTACCCCGTTCATGATTTGGAGTTAGCTGCTATAGTTCATGCATTGAAGATTTGGAGGCATTACTTATATGGCGTATCTTGTGAGGTATTCACTAATCATCGCAGTCTTCAGCATCTGTTCAAGCAAAAGGATCTTAATTTGAGGCAGGAAGGTGGCTAGAGTTACTTAAGGATTATGATATCACTATTCTGTATCACCGGGGGAAGGCCAATGTAGTAGCTGATGCTTTGAGCCAAAAGGCGGTGAGTATGGGGAGCTTGGCGTACATTCCAGTTGAGGAGAGGCCATTTTCAGTTGATGTTCAGGTCTTGGCCAATCGGTTTGTGAGACTAGATATTTCAGAGCCCAGTCGGGTGTTGGCTTGTGTGGTTTCTCAATCTTCCTTGTATGACCGCATTAGGGAGTGCCAGTATGATGATCCGCATTTGCTTGTCCTTAAGGATAGGGTACAGCATGATGATGCCAAAGACGTGATTATTGGTGATGATGGTGTGTTGAGGATGCAAGGCCGGATTTGCGTGCCTAATGTGGATGGGCTTCGGGAGTTGATATTGGAGGAGGCCCATAGCTCGCGCTATTCCATTCATCCGGGTGCCGCGAAGATGTATCAGGATCTTAGACAGAACTATTGGTGGCGGAGGATGAAGAGAGCTATTGTGGAGTATGTGGCCCGGTGTCTTAATTATCAGAAGGTGAAATATGAGCATCAGAGTCCGGGTGGCTTGCATCAGCAAATGGTTATTCATGAGTGGAAGTGGGAGAGGATCACTATGGATTTTGTTATCGGACTCCCTCAGACTTTGAAGAAATTTGATGCTATTTGGGTGATTGTAGACATGCTCACCAAGTTGATAACTGTGATTTCTACATGTTTTATACCCATTCTTACCTGAGCTTTGTGCATCAATTGCCATATATTAGTCCTAAAATGCTTACAAAATTGCACTTGATCGCAGGTTTGAGCGACAAGATAACAAATATCAAATATCAGCTCAAAAAGAGTGAAATCTGCTAAGTGTCAAAAGACAACTGAAGGGGGAACAAGATCACCTGCGCGGACCACAATAATATGATGTACGGCCGCGCAGAAGAAGTTCAGAGGCTAAGGCAGCTCAAGATCACCCTGCACGGTTCGCACTGCTTTGCCACGTGGCTGCGCAGGAAAGCCCAGAGACTATGCAAACTTAATGTCAAGCTGCGCGGTCCGCGCTCCTTTCCACGCGGTCCGCGATAATGAAGGTCCTGAGACCTAATTATTCAAGGCAAGAGCCTAGGCGGCCGCAAACCAAATCAGTGCGGTCCGCGTGGCTAAGGTTTAGAGAGCCGTGATTTTGATGATGCCCTGCCACGCGGCCGCGTACCATTCCTGTGCGGTCCACGTCACTTAGCCAACGCGGACGCGTGACATAATTGTGCGGTCCGCGTTCCCCAGTTCCAGGAGCAAAATTGAAGACCAAATAACCTCCGCAGCCGCGCAACATTTCTGCGCGGTCTGCGCCAGTCCCGCAGGGGCATTATTGTCCAGTTAATTTAGCCTAGTATAAATAGATTATTTTATCAATTTTAGGTTAGGTTTTGTTTTACACAAAGCTACTGCACTTGTGAGAATAGCTTCTAAGCCTATTTTGGGCAATTTTCCTTTATTTTGATCGTGGATTCTTGTAGTTCTTCAACATTATTAATTAATATGTTTGGTTTATCTATTATTTCTTCATTTTCTGCTTCTTCCATGTCTAGCTAAACCCATTAGCTAGGGTTGTGGCTCAACCCTAGTGTGTGTAATTAATGGGTGTGATTGTTTAGTACTTGGATGATGTTGGGTATTTGCTATTTCAATTTTATGGTTTAATTAGGATTTGGTGGTTGCAAATACTAAGTCTAGCTTAGTGGGTTTTGACACTTCTTGAGAAAGAGTGTCTATGACTCCAAAATTGACCCAACAAGGAATTGGGGTGGACCCATGAGAATGGTAGTCCCAATTAACGGGTTAAACCTCGAGAGAGTAATTACCCAATTTGATCCATTAGTTGCTTGGGCATATTGGCATACCCAATTGGTCTCGAGAGAGTCAATTGGGCAAAATCACTCTCTCTACCGAGAGGTGTGAGAGTGAGTGCAATCGTGCAACGGTTATAGCATAAGTCCCATAATCATCATTCGTGCATTAGGAATCTCTACCCGTTAGTTGACCACCTAGGTAAATGCCACGGCCCTAGTGTTTTTCTCTATATTGCATACAATCTAGAATCATTACCTTAGCATAATTTAGTTCAATCTAGTAGTTATTAAAAGTGTAGTTGATAAATATAAAAACAAACCAAAAATGATAGAAGCAAAATTAGAAGCCAAAACGCATTTCTAGACTTCACAAATACTCGACTCCCAAATCTAGCTCCCTGTGGATATTGACCCCGATATCGCTATTGGGTAAAAGTAATTAGCGCCCACTCTTCCTAAGGGTTGAGTCCGCAACGATCACTTTTTGGCGTCGTTGTCGGTGGGCTTACGATGTTGACTATTTGTGTAGCTAGTTTTGTGTTTTGCTTCTCTTTCCTTCTTTTTACTAACATTATTTGTGTCGAACCAACAGGTACACATGGCTTTAAACGGGAATGTCCCTCTTGACAATGTGGTCGCGGGGGAGGAGGTTGATGAAGTTGAACAAGAGGAACTCCAGGTACCACAAATTCCACGGAGAGGTAGAAATGCTAATGCAAATCCTAATGATGCACTTCCAGACCCTCCTCCGCCTCCACCAAGAGTTGCTCCAAGGGTCCTTCCTAACCAAGGTTATGCAAGTGCCATAGTTCCTCCCCGAATCCGGGCGGGGAATTTTCAAATCACCAATGTTATGTTGACACTTCTTGAACAAAGAGGGTATTTTACGGGCGCCTCCGATCAAAATGCATACAAGCACTTGAAGGGGTTCGTAGATACTTGTTGGGGAAGTAAACAAACCAATGTGTCCGAAGATGCTTTGAGATTGAGGCTTTTCCCATTCTCTCTTCGAGGTAAAGCGCTCGATTGGTTGGAGAGGTTACCGAATCATTCAATCACTACATGGGATGAATTGGCGGACAAGTTCATTGCCAAGTTCTTTTCTCCAAGTCATATGGCGGCGCTCCGTGATGAGATTTTGGCCTTCAAGCAAGAACCAACGGAGCCTTTGCATGAAATATGGGAGAGGTTTAGAACTATGGTCAAGGAGTGCCCAAATAATGATATGAATGATGTGATGATTCAACAAACGTTCTATAGAGGCATCAACACAACAAACCAACGCATTGTGAACCAATTGGCGGGTGGAAATTTTATGAAGCTTCCGTACAATGAAACGTGTGAAGTGTTAGATGAAATGGCTGATACTTCTTCGGCATGGCAAAGTCGGGCAAATGTTACTCAAGGTGATCCTAATGCTATACATTTGCATAAAAAGTTGCATGACCACGGCCAAGCCATTGCCGAACTTACAACAACAATGAACCAATTAGCGAAGGCGCAATTGCAACAAGTTCAAAACCCTCGCCAAGTCAATGCTATGGAAGGAGTAAATATGATGAAAAGAAGGCAAAGAGGGCAACAACAACAAGGGAATTGTGACAACTATGATGATGGTAGTGGTTATTCAAATGAGTGCTATGATGAGCAAAGTGAGGATTGTCAATATATCAACAACTACCTAGGAAATAGAGGAAACCAAGGTAACCAACAATGGCGATCTCAAGGGAATTGGAATAATCAACAAGGAGGTGGAAATTGGAATGGGAATAACCAAAACAACAATTGGGGGAATCAAGGTAACAATAGTGGAAATTGGAGTGGAAACAACAACAACAATTGGAACAACAACAATGGTCAAGGGGGGTGGAACAACAATGGTGGTCAAGGTAATTGGGGGCAAGGCTTTCAAAGACCCCTGATGTCTCAACAACCAACCAACCCGCCACCGTATCAATCTCAAGGGTCGAGTTCTTCGGGCAATGAACTTGGGAGAATAGAGGTTATGTTTGAACAAATGATTAAGAAGACTCAAGACTCGAATGCGCAATTGGCTTCACATAACACTTCCATCCGCAAATTAGAAGTGCAACTTGGAAAAATTTCACAATCTTTAAATACTCGCCCAAAGGATACGCTACCTAGTGACACGATAATAAATCCTAAGGGTGGGCACAACAACCATGTGATGGCGGTGACCACACGGAGTGGACGAGGCGGTGATGTGCATGCCTCAAGAGAGAATCAAGCCATGGTGGAGGA
>MU721219.1:187831-245434 GCA_026770625.1 Nicotiana glauca | reverse complement strand
TTATACACGGAAGATTAAATCATCGGTTCTTATAAGTATAAAGTTTGAGTTCACAATCTAATGATGGAATTGGACAAATCATCATGAATGATTGTAGCACAAGATTAAATATAATTTATCTTGATTATGGGAATGGTTTAATTCTAACTTCTTGTGCTAGTACATTTTGTATGTATTGAACGGACCAGGTAGAGATAAGTATTTTATACTGAGTTAATAAAATAAACTCTCTAGCCATTAAATGTACTTATACTTTTAATCTTGATATAATTATTATTAGTTGTGTATATTACTATTGTTTTGATTTATTAAAAGGCGAGATTCTTTCGTGGGTCAATATGCCTGGTAAATTAGATAATAATAATGTACATTGGCAAAGTAATAGTTAGTTGATGGAATCCATGTCTCGGTTTAGAGATTGATGATACACCTTTATGAAAGCTTATAAGTTTTCATGTGTAAACCCGACCGGTGGATTTTGTATCGGACACATGAAATAAGTTAAGCGAAAGTCTAAAGGAAATAATCATTAAATTAAATCGTCAGTAATTTAATTTATTTGATTAGTGTCTGAATCTTAACATGGGGAGTTAAATAAGATTTAATGGATGAATTTCAAAATTGAATAAGGAATGCAATTACGAATTTTTAGTGGAATAATTCGTAATTAATTATGGTGGATATTAATTTCGAAAACAAATTAATTCCATAATTGGAAGCCTTGTTAATTAAATTATGTGGTCCCTATTGTGCCTAAATAATAGAAAATAAAGGAATTCTTTTTCTGGTGGAAAAGAAAACCCAACAGGTTTTTGAAAAGGGTCTTAACCCTTAAAACTTATGCTATAAATACATAAGGTTTTCCACGTAGAGGAATGGGTAAATGGTGGCTGAAATTTTCAGCCAAGTTTTCTTAGAAATTTCGCCTACACGAAATTGCAATTTCCGGTATTATTTGGGTAACATAGTAGAAGACCGTGGAACATTCGAGGATCACGATTGTGCGGTTGATGGAGATTTCATTGAGAAGTTATGGAACTGAAGGCTCACGTGGTAGAAGAGATATGTTCACGCTTCAAGAGGTAACCCGTTAAATCCCGTTTATGCTAGTTGTCTAGATTACATGTGATTTTGATACTGGGATTGCTTCCGCTTCTTATTATAATCCAACATCTTCATCATATTTAGCTCATAAGCTCGAAAACTCCTTTTTTACACTTGGAACTTCCCCAAAAGTTTTATTCTTTTTATATATTCACCAACTCAATCAGAATAACCCGTATTGAGTCATAAATGAACTACCAGAAAGTAACCACATCATGTATGTCACGACCCAAAATTGCACTAGGGTCATGATGGCGCCTAATACCATTTTCTAATATAAATATGCAGAAACAAACCTATACCACAGTAATAAATTCTCTCAATAATGGAATAACATAATTAACTCAAGTCAAAATGACAATACAACTGAAAAGCATCCAAAATCTGGTGTTATCGAGTGCATGAGCTCTATAGAGTACTAAATACAAAGTCTTAAACAAATACAATAATATATGAAAGACAGAACAATAATAAAAGATAGGAAGAGATGTCAGGGACTGCGACCAAGAAGCAACTCTACTTGGTCTCAACAGCATAACTCACAATGCTCAACAAGGTCCAATCCCTTAATGTGCACATAAAGTGCATAGTGTAGTATGAGTACAAATAACTGACCTCATGTACTCAGTAAGTAGAAAGTCTATCCTCAATCTGAAAGCAGTGACGAGGATGAAAAAACTTCAATACTCACTTTCAACAGCCAACAACAATAATAAAAGCATAATAATAGCAAAAGAAAAAGCAACTCAAATAATATCAGGTTCAACTCTAGCACAATAAGAGGAGAAATAAATATGCTTTTCAAGTATGTCAGTGAAAGCATCAATTGTTTCCACAAAAATCACCTACACATGGATTTATCAAAGTAAACTTTGATTTCAAGCTCTAACCATCAAATAGAGACATCAAATGCCAATTAGCATAAGAAAAATACAACTTAATGCCTGCATTGCTGAAATACATGCCAAAATAAATAACATCACAGTTTAATCATCAAGTTTACAAAATCTTAGCACATTCATATTTCCTGACACAAGTACTAGTCGGTCATACTCTCAGCACTCTTATGGTGCCTGGCACAATTCCCTGAATTACACACACACATACTGTGACGACCTGTTAGGTCGTTTCAAGTACTAGTTTTAATTTCCATATTCGAGACCTCTCACAGTTTCATTTGATGTTTATTGTTTCACGTGCATAGGCCATGTCATTTTTTTTGGTAATTAAACTGATTTTATTACCAAGTAAATATTTACAGTATACATCCTCGACTCCCTGTCTATATTCCTCTATTGGACATGATTCCCCAACTAAAGGATACTACTCTGTCCCATACACTACTGAATCCTTCTATACTATACTGGGTACCAATTTATATTGCTTAGGTACTTGTCTAGTTTTTTATAACATTGAGCTCGTATATGAATCTCCTGCACTACCATTTTAAGTGTTTTTATCACATTGAACTTTTCTTTTTGAAATATACATCTGTTCCTAGCTTGCCACACATGATAGACAACTGCAGCCATTGCAACTCTGTATAGTTCAACATCTGCACTCTTCCCTGCTGCCTTCTCTGCTGCCCATTGTATTTCTTCGTGCCACTGCTTCTTTCTTCTCACTATCCCTTGCCATTGTAATATTTTCTGCCAAAGTTCCCATGTGGTATCACATTCAAAGACAAGATGTTGCACTGTTTCATTGCTTCGATTGCACAAAGAACACACTGTATCATCCAGTTTGCTCCATCTAGCAAGTCTTTCCTTGGTGGCTAGTTTGTCTAGGATTGCCAACCTTAGGATGAAGGTCCATTTAGGCATTCCCTTGTTATTGCACACAAGTCTTCTCCATGGCACCTTTTAGAAGTTCCCTTGTAGCTTCTTATACATCTGCCTGGTGGAGAATTTCCCTATCTGCTTCACTTCATCTTCTAAGTAGCCTGCCTTTTGAAATTGCTCCTTTGCCTTGAAGATCTTCTGTATTACCCAGGATGCATTCCTAAGTTCTATTTCCCAGATGCTATTACCTTTTATGTAGTAAGTATGAACCCATTGTACCCATACTTTCTCATTTTCTTTACATAAATTCCATAACAACTTACAGATAGCAGCTTTTTTCCATATCTCAATGTTAGTGAAATTTAGCCCCTCTGCTGATTTTGGCATACATAAGTTGTCCCACGCAATCAGAGACTTCCTTGTTGGTTCAGCATCCCCAGTCCATAGAAATCTCCTACATATTGTCTCAATGAATTGTATGATCTTCTTACGCAGTATGAAGACCTGTGCCCAAAAGTTTTGAAGTGTTCCCAGGACATTTTTAATCAGTGTTGCTCTCCCTGC
Source organism: Nicotiana glauca (assembly GCA_026770625.1). Taxonomy (NCBI): domain Eukaryota; kingdom Viridiplantae; phylum Streptophyta; class Magnoliopsida; order Solanales; family Solanaceae; genus Nicotiana; species Nicotiana glauca. The sequence goes on along the minus strand of MU721219.1, from coordinate 241,985 downwards.
ATAAGATAGGAGCCTAGCTGTCCAGCATTGCACTCTACTCAACATTCTATCTATCAATGGTTCACACTGGGCTATTGACAGCTTCTTTGTACTCAATGGGACACCAAGATATCTAAAAGATAGATCACCTTTAGTATATCCTAGTGTCTCCAAGATTCTTTGCTGCACTCTGCTATCTACACCACCAAAATACACACTACTCTTGCTTGTGTTAGCTATTAGACCTGAATCTTGGGAGAAAATTTGAAACTGCTTATGGATTTCGACCACAGACTTCTCCTCTCCCTTGCAAAATAGTAGCAAATCATCAGCAAATCCTAGTTGTATGAGATTCACTTTAGCACACCTTGGATGAAACTTGAAGTTCTTGTTATTCCTTAGCTGCTTAAGTAATCTGCATAGGTACTCCATTTCTATGACAAAGAGCAGTGGTGATAATGGGTCCCCTTGCCTCAACCCTCTCTTTGCTTCAAATGGTTTGAGTGGTTTCCCATTTATAATGACTGAGTATGATACTGTGGTTATGCATGTCATCACCCAGGTTATATATCTTCCTGGAATCCCCAGCTGCCTCATTACTTGTTCCACATATAACCATTCTACTGAATCATAGGCCTTCTGCATATCTATCTTGCGCATACACCTGGGAGATATATTCTTCCTTCCATATCCTTTTATTAATTCATGGCTCATGATGATATTATCTGTTATCACTCTTCCTGGCACAAAAGCTGCTTGACAATTATCTTTCACCTCTGATAATACTTCCTGCAATATACTTGTTAAGATTTTAGAGATGATCTTGTATAGTACAGTGCAACATGATATAGGTCTATACTGATGCTACTAGGATTCTTCACTTTTGGAATCAAAGTTATTGTAGTGCATTTTACTTGCTTACACATTTGTGGATTGTCAAAAAACTCCACCACAGCTTGAGTCACCTCCTTGCCAATTATGTGCCATGCTTTCTTGTAAAAATAAGAATTGTATCCATCACAGCCTGGAGCCTTGCTGTCATCTATGTTTTGAAGTGTTATCTGGACATCCTCTTCAGTTACTGGCCTTATCAGGTTCAATTTTTGCTGTCTATTCAATGTGTTCCCATGCTTCATTACTTTTGTGTTCACTGTTTGTAATTGTGCTGCTGCTATTCCCAGTAGATTTTTGTAGAAGTTTAGGATCTCCTCTTCCACTTCATCTCCTGTGTTAAGTATTTGACCTGCATTACTATACAAACAACCAATATGGTTAGTGGCCTGCCTGCTTTTTGTGCAAGCATGAAAATATGTTGTGTTTGCATCTCCCAAGTTAAGCCATTTGATCCTTGACTTTTGCCTCATAATGCTTTCTTCAACTTCAATCCACTTAGCTAGCTCCTTCCTTGCTTCTTTTTCTTGTGTTATATTATCTGTGCTGCAACCAGGTACATCCATTTGCCTCTGAATCTCCTGCAATTTCCACCTTGCCTCCTGGATTTTTTGCTCAGTGTTATTGAATTCTTGTCTATTCATCTGTGTCAGCTTACTCTTTAGCGATTTAAGTTTCCTCCATACTATGCTCATTGGTTCATCTACTTCTCTTCTGTTCCAGCATTGATGTACAACTTCCTCAAAACCTTTATGTTGAACCATGCAGTTAAAGAACTTAAAAGGTCTCCCACCATTCTGTTGTTCATAGCTCATTGGTATGCTCAGTGGATAGTGGCCATTCCTTCCATTTCTGGCCATTTTTGAATCCAAGCAGCATTCACCAGTATTCTGTCAATATTATTATGTACATAGTTGTTTGTCCATGTATACTTCCTACCTACTGTCTTTAATTCAGCTAATACATTCCTCCATATGAAGTCTTTAAAGTCTTTTACTTCATACTCATGTACTTGAGTACCTTGAGTCATGTCCTCAGTTGTCAAAATGGTATTGTAGTCACCTAGTATCACACAAGGATCATTAGTACCAACAATTTCTTTTTCCATATCTTCCCATAGCCTCTTCCTGTCTTGTATTGTATGCATTCCATATACAACACCCAATCTGAATTTGATACCATTCTGTCTCCCTGTAACTCTCCCTATTATGTATTGTTGGTGCATTTTATAGTCTTCAAATTCTATCCTTGTTTGATCCCATGCAATCCATATTCTTCCACCTGGAGCCTGTGCATAATTGGCTATCCATCTCCAGTTATTAACTATCTTCCTTATAATACCTTCTGCCTTTACTTCTTTAACCCCGTTCTCCAAAATTGCTATCAGTACTACCTTATTCTCCTTAATGAACCTTTTTAATTCATTTTACTTATACACTTTATTGATTCCTCTCACATTCCAAACTATGATGTTCATCATTAAAGGATTTTTTGATTGTTGGAACCCCCTCTGCCTCTATCCCTAGGCAATTCACTCTCCCTGTTTTGTTCTCTTGTCATTTGGACCATTCTTTGAGCTGTATCTACAAGGACAGTGAATTCATTGCCAATGTTTACTTCTCTTTCATCCCTGCCATCTCCACTCTTTTTTGAAGCAGATCTACCTTTTGCCACCTACCATTGTTCCTCCCTGTGTACCTCATCGCTTTAATCTTCCATTTGTTCCAGGAATCTACCCCTTTCATCAATTCTATCTGCCTTAGGATCTAAAATCCTCACAGCTTTCCATATCTTTTCTTATTGGTGCCTTCCAGGTACTTGTTTGCCCCTCTCTTGCTTCTTAGCTCCTTTATTCTGGCATGAATGACCTATTTGATAGCAGGTTTGACAGTACTGTGGTTTCCAGTCATACTGGACAATTTGTTCATACCTTTTTCCCTTTGGATCAATCAGCTTAATTGTTCCCGGTAAGTTCTTTGTTATATCCATCTCAATGAGAACCCTAGCATAGCAAACTCTATCAGTCATAGTTGTACAAGCATCTGCATACAATGGTTTCCTAATCCACTTCCAATTTTCCTAAGTGCCTTATTACTCCAGTAACTCAGTGGAAGTGTTGGAAACTTTATCCACAATGGTATGGTTTTCAACACCGCCTCATTAAAATCAAAATTCTCAGTCCAAGCTTTCAGTACTGTAGGTCTACTATTCTTAGTATATGGTCCATTTACTATCACTTCATCTCTTTCTTCAATGCTATTCATTAGAATTATAAAATATCCATCACTATGATATAGTACCTTAGGTTTCCTGGCTTTCCCCCATTGAGCAGCTATGAATCGTTCCACAACACCTATAGTTGGAGTGTTTCCAACTACATAGAGAATTAGATATCGATTCCATTTCTGTATTTCATCAGCTATGTCTTCCTCTAGGATCTGCACTACAACTTCACCCTCTTGTATCACCGGTGGAATGTATGTTAGATCCATTCCTTTTGCAGCTAACATGTTGTCATGCAATAGTCCAGCCCATGATCTGCCTAGATCTGTTGGTTTCTTCTTGTCATCTTTAGCTTGCGCAGGTACTGTTCTATTCCCCTGCACCTTACCATTACTGTTTGTTACTGTTTCATTGACTTTAGCTCTACTGATGCTTGCTTCTCCGATGGTAGCCGGTGAGTTAATTTTTGATATCCCTATGTTATCTGGGCTTGCTGGGATGCTCAGACTTACTCGATTCCAGCTCAGATCTGGCCAGCTTAGCTCATCGTCACTGTCCAGATCCTGCTCCTTTTCCTGCATTTTCCCTTTTCCATGTTGTTTTCCTTGCTTCTGTGAGTTAATTTCCTTGTTTCCTCAATTTGTGATGATCAATTTGGTCTGATTTCTCTTTGGTCTCCCTCTTCCTCCCATTTTCCAGCAATGGCGCAGGTTAAATAATCTAACGTGCGCCGAGAGAGAGAGAGAGTTTTTTTATTCTTATTCACTTAAGTTATCGATAGTCCATGTCATTTTACGTATATCTTTTATGTGCAATTTTAAAGAAAAAGTAATTTTTGACTTAAAATGAGGCTAGAGTTGACCACAATCAATAATTTTGGTAAACAACCTCGGAGCGGTGTTTTGATGATTTTGTTTGGTTTTTATGATATTTTTGGACTTACGTTTGGTTGGGCCCTGGGTGACCCCAAGCATATTTCGATGCATTTGTCAAAGTTTGGAAAAAATTGAGTTTAAAGTTGAAATGCTTAAGTTTTGATAATTGATTCTTGATATTTGATGTTATTGTGATGATTTGAGCGAGCGAATGAATTTATATAATGTTATTACATTTGTGTGCAAATTTGCATGGGAGCCTGAGGGGCTCAGGTGAGTTTCAGATGAGTTTTGGATGTTTTGGAACTGCAGGTACCCAACATTTGTTGGTGTTAAGTTGCAGGCCTTGCATTTCCGAGAAACTGATCATAATTGCGAGCCTCGCATTTGTGATGTCAGACTCACATTTACGAAAATGGGATGGGGGCTAGTACTTCGCATTTGTGAAGCAGAGTTCGCTTTTGCGAACTGAGATGGGATCATATTTACGATATTAGTGTCGCATTTGCGACACAATGCCTAGTGAGACCAACTTCTTATTTGCGAAGCTTGCACCTCATTAGTGATGGATAGAGACTTCACAAATGCGAGGGATATTTCACATTTGCGACTTCTAAGTTTCTGATGCATTGATCGCATTTTTGACTAGTGTTTCGCATTTTCGGACATTGAAATTGCGAACAAGAGTTTGCAATTTTTACATTTGTAGCTAGGTAAGAGTGAAGGAAAACGTGACTTAACTCTTTTTATACAATATTTCAACCCTAGACTCCTTAGAGGCGATTTTTTGAGAGCTTTTTCTTTTCACATTCATTGGTAAGTATCTTTACCTAGTTTTCAATAAATTTTTCAACTACTTTTCATTAATTTTTAATATCAAATCTATGAATTTCAAGGTTTAAATTAGGGGTTTGGTAGGATTTAGGAATTTTTAACATTGAGATTTAGACCTCAAATTGAAGTCAGATTTTGAAACAAATCTGGGCTACAAATGGTAGTCGATATTTTGTCCGAATATCGAATTTTGGCCAACCAGGTCTGAGGTTGAGTTTTGTTATTTTTTTTAAAAAATGATCAAAATTGAACCTTTTTCATTTGTGGGTAGTTTTTAAAGCTTGTGTTGGATTGTTTGATTGATAATTGGCGAGATTCGATTGGTTTGGGGATTGTTCGAAAGGCAAAGCCATTGCAGATGGAGGTAAGTGTCTTGATTAACCTTGATTTGAGAAAAATAAGATAGAACCGAGTCNGGGGGGGGGGGGGGGGGAACGTATATGCAAGGTGACGAGTGTATATGCGCGGGCCATGAGATAAGCATATGGGTGGAATTTGTTTTACTTGTACCATGTTATTTCGTGAAATATGTTTTTCGCGCTTAGAAAAAATTGCTAATTCCATGATTTCCCGCTTCCATGTTATTTCTTATATTAAGATTTTTGTGGTATTGGGTGATACGAGTACGGATATTGTCGATTGGTTGTTGGCCCTAATTGTGGAATGATTCTCATATGACGAGCAAATTTTGATATTATTATTGAAGTTGAACTTTCTTCCCACATTGCTTGGTATTTTGTTATTGTGAATGCATGGTGAGGAAAAGTCAAAAGCACGAAGGGTATTGTCATGCCTTATTTTCATATTGATGTCTTTGCTTGAGTGAACATGCGGCTAAAGCACGAAAGGTGATGTCATGCAATTACATCTATATTAACATGTGAGGAAGAGATTAAAATTACAAAGGGTGATGCCGTGCAATTTATTGACTTTATTATTTTATTTGATACTTGGATTGATAATTTAACTTGGCGGTTCATTGCTTATTTCGGAAAGAGACTTCCTTAGTGATTCTTTACTAATTGTTCCGATTGTTGCCCCTTGAATATGTCCCCACCACGTTATTACTAATGATGCACTTGTTATTTCCGTTGCTATATATATATATATATATATATATATATATATATATATATATATATATATATATATATATATATAAAGACTGCACACGTTTTTAGTAGGTGTCTTGTCTTAGCCTCGTCACTACCTCATTGGGGTTAGGTTCGACACTTACTAAGTATGTTGGGTCGGATGTACTTATACTACACTTTTACAATTATTTTTCACGTTGGTACCAATAGAGTCCTGAGAGGTACTTAGCGGCTACCAATCAGTGATTCGAGGTAGAGCTGTATCCCGTTCGCAGGCTCTAGGGTCACTTTCCTATCTTTACTGTACAGTTTCCATTTTATTTCGGACAATGTTGTATTTCTTTCAAAACCTTGTATTTAGTTGGATTTAGACTCTCATGTACTTGTGACACCAATCCTTGGGGTGGTTTTACGTTAGTGTTTGGTATGGGTAATTATTATGTTATTCCAAAGTAGTTTCGCATTATTTTATTTGTTCAGTTGTTGGTAATTTACTGCTTTCCTTTGCCTTGTACATGTTGAATTGGCTTGCCTAGTAAGCAGTATTATGCACCATCACGACCCCCTTAGTGGTTGGGATTTTGGGTCATGACAAGTTGGTATCAGAGCACTAGGTTTCCTAGGTCTCACGAGTCATGAGCAAACTTAGTAGAGTGTGGAGGATCAGTGGAGAGACATCTATACTTATCTTCTCGAGGCTATAAGGGTTTAGGAAATTTCACCTTCTTTCTTTCTATGTCGTGCAACTTTGTTCTATCATTGAGTTTGAATCATTATATTCTTGTTCTCTCATAAATGGTGAGGAGACGTACAACATCCACATCTGGCAGGGCCAGAGCCCCAGGTTGCAGCCAATACCAATGGTAGAGGCTGAGGCCGAGATAAGGCCAGAGGTAGAGGTAGAGCTTAGTCTAGAGCACGTGTAACAACACCAATTGCAGAGCCTTAGATCAAGCATGTAGGGATTAGATCACTGTTTATACTGCGATGGTTGGACTAGCTCAGGTCTAGAGGCGTTCGTTGCTATCCAAATACTTCAGAATACCTTAGTCTGCTTATTGGGTCTTATGGACAGTGTGGCCTAGACTAGTGTTACCTATGGCACCAGCCGTCTCTCAGGCTGGGGAGGAGCCCAGACTCCCACTTCTCACACTCTAGAGAAGATGACCCACAGATATCAAACTCTGACAATTCCCCTAGTTAGAGCAGTTCAGCCTGTTATTGTTACATAGTCCAGGGAGGGACCCGCAATGTCATCCAAGGGAATGAAGAAGTTGGACAAGTTCACCAAGTTGTTTCCTATTCGCTATGGTGGTACCCCTTATAAGGATCCCCCGGAGTTCTTGGACCATTTCCATGAGGTCTTGCGCAACATGGTATACTGGAGTACAATAGAGTCAACTTCGTAATATTTGAGAAGCATGGTTTTAATAAGAGGTGGTAGAGAAGTTCATCCCCTTTACTTAGAGAGAGGACTTCTGCTATCAGTTTGAGCGCTTCCAGCAGGGTAGCATGACTGTTACCCAGTATGAGAATAGATTTGTGGACTTATCACGTTATACAATTATTTTGATTCCTATTGAGAGGAAAAGGGTGAGGATATTTACAAATGGCTGCACTTATGGTATCCGGCTTCAGATGGTGAGAGAGACTAAGGATGATATTTCTTTCACTCGAGTTGGGGAGATGGCCAAATGGATCGAGAGGATTCAGGGTAAGGGTAGAGAGGTGCAATACGAGAAAAGGCCTCGTCATTTTGGTAGTTTTAGTGGTGCTTTGTCATTTTAGTAGTTTTAGTTGTGCCTCGTCATTTTGGTAGTTTTAGTGGTGCCTCGTCTAAAGGCAAGGGTTCATTTAGTAGGGGCCATCCTAATAGGCCGATTCAGTCAGTCGATTCAGGTATAGCATGATGTTTCGAGAAGTCGTGGTTCTTATTGATCTTGTCATAAGAAGTTAGCATACAGTGCACCTTCAGCTCTAGCTAGTGCACCTCCGATTCAAATTTATCAAACTGGTTATTCAGGTCGACATGGTCAGTTCCAGGATCCGTAGCCACATCAGTCGAGGGCGTGTTACACTTGTATGGATCTGAGGCACATCACGAGACTCTACTCAAGGTCATAGAGTAGCTTGCCACAATAGGGTAAACGTGCTATGGTTCTTGCACTAGTACCTCCACTGCCCACTCAGCATGCTAGAGGCAGGGGTTAGGCAACCCGAGGTGGTGCTCAAGCCATTATATGTGGAGGGCATCCAGTCAGAGGCCGTTCGAGAGGTGGAGGTCAAATTGGTGAGGTTCAGCCTCATTGCTATGCATTACTAGATAGACCTAAGGCAGAATCATCTAATGCGGTCATAATAGGTACTATTCCTATTTCCCATAGAGATGCATCAATTTTGTTTGATTCGGGTTTCACTTATTTATATGTGTCATCCTATTGTGTTTCATATTTGGATATGTGTCATGATTCCTAGAATGATCCTATTTATGTGTCTACTCCTGTTGGGAATTAGTTAATACAACCCCACTAGTGTCCAAAATACCCGTTGTCCGAAGAATTCGTTGACGTCGGTCTAGAAATTCCTAAGCATCTGCTGACTCTGCTCCACTCAACTCTGGAGGGTTAACCTTCCCAAACCTCTCCATTCTCTTCTGCTCCTAATTATTCATAGGTGGACCAACCTCAACCCGAGCAACAACAATTGGTTGAACTGGTAGTACCCCCGCTGTCTGGAGTCCCTAAGCTAGCTACTTTATAATACGCGCGACAGGATTTTGGGCACCTCCCCCAACCTGTGAGGTAGTTGGTGCAGCTGGAATCAAAACTGCCTGAGTCAGGCTCGTGTATACAGTCAAATTCTAGGTTAAGGCCTCCTGTAGGCCAATAATAACAATGGGCACTGTTGGTGCCTGAGCTGGTCCCGCCGGCTGAACAACATATGGTACCTGCTCCTCCACTGGAGCAACAGGTGGCTTCACATGTGCTGCTCTGGCTATAGTATGACCAACTCCACGGCCTCTCCCGTGGCCAGGATCTCTCGCGGTCCTAATTGGTGGTACTGGTGTACATATGCCTAATCTGGTCGCACGTGTCCTCACTATCTATAAGAGAATAGAAGAGTCAAGTTTCAAACTTTTGAAATAAAAAATCCGCATGACAAGAATGCAAGAAAGTGAAGTTTCTCTAACAGTTTGCAGCCTCTCGAAGATAAGTACAGACGTCTTTGTACCGTTCTGCAAGAGTCTACTAAACTTGCTCATGACTCGTAATACCTATGAACCTAGGGTTCTGATACTAACTTATCGGGACACAAAATTCCAACTCGTCGTGATTGCACATATACACTTGCTAGGCAAGTCGGACGTAACAATAAAGAATCAAAAAAGTGAAATTTACAGAAATAACATAAGTCTGAAACCTCAATATAACAAAATAAGGCTAATACATGATAAATTCCCCAGAACTGGTAAATACAGAGTCATGAGATACAACAACAACAACAACAACCCAGTATAATCCCGCAAGTGAGTCATGAGATCCAATACGGAAATACAGGTCTGAAATTGGAAAATACAATACTGTCTGAAGTAAATACAACAGTAGATAAGAAAAGAGACGCCAAGACTGTGATCAAGAATGAAGATCTACCTCATTTCTCCGTAATCAACTTTGCTACAAGCCTCGGCTACTGTTGACTGGGTCCAATACCAGGATTTGAACAACTAAGTGTAGAGTGTAGCATAAGTATAACCAACTTAATATACTCAGCAAGTATCATAACTAACCTTGGCGATAAAATAAGTAAGAATTATTAATAATAATTGCGATAACTTGTACAGTTTCATAAATCCAACAAATACAGACCAGTAACGTGATCAAGTAGAAAGAACTATATCTGTGTGCGCACAACTACTCAAGTACTTTGCTCAGTAAATAATACGACATATAAGGATGATATGCAAAAGAGTTAGGTAAATAACCACGGAAATTGCAAGTAAAGATGAAATGCAAAATCGAAAACAAACATTGGCCAGCCTTTCCCCAACCTCTCCATATCTGTACCCAATCCACTGATCAATTTTCCTTAATATCCGCGTGTACACCATCAAGGGAGAAACATGAGAAAGTGAACCTAGGGGAATAGATCCATATCCACACGCAGGAACGTCCAATTCAACGTGCTACTAGCCCGGTGTGGTCATAAGCTCAATATCATAATCTTCCCAATGTGGTCACAGGCATAATAGTACAATCCGCCCGTTGTGGTCACATATATAACAACACAATTTGCTCGGTGTGGTCACAGGCTCCCAGTACAAGTTATATCACACAGAAGTAATATACAATAATACATATATATGATGAATGAATAACAATTCTCATGCTCTTGGACTGCTATAAATGGCATGCTAAAGTGTAGGCATCTGCAAAGTGTCACGACACGGATTTCCCACCCCTCGGGAGTCGTAATGGTGCCTACTCGTGAAAGCTAGGCAAGCCAAATATTATAAAATCATTACCTTCCTTTTATTAAACATGTTTAACAATTTAAAATAATAAGTGATTAAACAACGGAATAAATTAAATAACCAGAAATGCGGAAGACGAAAAAACTTAATAATTCAACCAAACACTGTTATATAATCTGAAGTACAATACTACCCAGAATTTGGTGTCACAAGTCACGGACTATCTAAGAATGCTACAAATATGGTCTGAATGGAAATACATAGATCTGTCTCTGAATAAGTAGAAAAAAATAGAGAAATGATAGGAGGAGACGCCAAGGCCCACAGACGTCTATAGGACTACCTGGGGTCGCCTGAATGGACTGAAGACAGAACCTTCACTGCGATCCAAATGCTCCGGTATCAGTATCTGCACACAGTGCAGAGTGTAGTATCAGCACAACCGACCCCATGTGCTGGAAAGTTCCTAGCCTAACCTCGGCGAAGTAGTGACGAGGCTAGGACCAGACTAGCAAACAAACCTGTGCAGTTAAATCATGTATAGCGGAAAGTAAAAGAAGATAATTACAGCTAAAGTTGGGCGGGGGAAACATGCTGCAGGGAGTAACAAATAATAACAGCATTCTAATAGACAAATGTAAGGAACGCCAAAATAAATTACCAACAAAAGATAAGGAAATAAGGAACAAGTGTACATATAATACCATTGCAGGCGTGCATCCCGATCCCAAATCGCATAGTACCGTTGCAGGCGTGCAATACACTCCCATTTCATATAATATCGTTGCAGGCGTGCAACCCTCTCCCATTTTATATATTACCATTGCAGGCATGCAACCCGCTCCCATTTCATATATTACCATTGCAGGCGTGCAACCCGCTCCCATTTCATATTTCAACACCAACCGTAAAAGAGTCTTAGCAAGGAAATAATAATGTAATAACAACTTTCCAGCAAGGGAACAATAACATCCCCGCAAGCGAATAATAATATAACAAGAACATCCTGGCAAGGGAACACCAGTATAACAACAACATCCCGGCAAGGGAACAGTAATATAGCATCAACAACCCGGTAAGGGAACAATAGTGATAGTCCACATATGAAGCACTAATAAACCACAACAAAGTCATAACAATTACAATACAAGACTCACGGGCAAGCTTGACACCGGTGTATAGATATTCGTCACCATGCCTATATGTCGTACTCCATAGTTAACATATAGAAATTAAGAGACAACTCCTAATCCCTCAAGCTAAGGTTAGACCAAACACTTACCTCAAACTTCCACGGCCAACTCAAGCCTCAAACACCTCTTTTCCCTCTAGAATTCGCCTCCAAATTACTTGTATCTAGTCAAAATTAATTTAACAACATCAATAAATGCTAAAGAATTCATACCTAATGCTTAATTATAGGTTTTCTGTCATTTTCCCCAAAAAGTCAAAAATTGACTCCAAGCTCGCTTGGTCAAAACTCGAGTTCGGACCAAAATCCGATCACCCATTCACCCATGAGCCCGAATATGCAATTAGTTTCGAAATCTGACCCCAAAATGAGGTCTAAATTCCAATTACTCAAAAAGCCCTAACTCTACCCAAATCCCCAATTTGTACCATGAAAACCCTTGATTTTTGATTTAAAAGTGATGAAAAACAGTAAGAAATAGAAATAACAAAGTTTAGAATTGATTACCTATGACTTAAGGATGATAATTGTTGAAGAAAATCGTTCTTAGGGCTGTAAACCTTGAAAATATGGTTTAGAAGAAGGTCTGCCCATTTTTGAAAGAGTATTTATATTAGCTAGGGAATAGACCTATGCGTTTGCAATTAAAAGCATGTGTTCAGATAGGGTAAGGGAAAATGGCCATTGCGATTGCGGGACATGGTATCCGTTTGCATAGAGGAAAAATGGTGACCCCCAAAATTAACTCTATGTTATCGCGGACTACCTATGCTATTGCATAGAACAAACGATGACCTCTAAAATTAACTCTATGCTATCGCGGACCTACATATGAAATCGCATAAAACAAATGATGAGCCCAGAGACTACACTATGTGATCGTGAACCTACCTATGCGATCGCACAAAACAAAAACCTGGACACCAGTAAACAGCAAAAACACCAGATTTTCTAGGTCCAAAAACACTCTGACGCCTATCCGAAACTCACCCGAGACCTCGGGGCTCTAAACCAAACATGTACGCAGGTCTAAAAATATCATACGGACTTGCTCCTATTATCAAAATCATGAAAATAACATGTAGAACTATGAATTTAACCTCAAAACTCATCATTTTCATCAAGAACACTTAAATTTCATAACTCCTTCACCGGATGTCCGAATCACATCAAACGACTTCCTTTCTTACCAAATTTCACAGATGCATCTTAAATGTCATATTGAACCTGTACCAGGCTTTGGAATCAAAATACGGGCTGATACCAAAAATTTCAAATATAATCAAATTTCCAAAAACTCATATACTTTCAGTAAAATAATTTCTTTCAAAAATTTATTTCTCGGGATTGGGACCTTGAAATTCGATTTCGGGCATACGCCCAAGTCCCATATTTTATTATGGACCCTCCGGGACCATCAAATCATAGGTCCGGGTCCGCTTACCCAAAATATTGACCAAAGTCAACTTAAATTTAATTTTAAAGGCCAAATTAACATTTTCATCACATTTCCACATGAAAACGTTCTGGATATGTGTTCGGATCATGCACGCAAATCGAGGTGAGGAAAAGGGAGGTTTCTAAGGCCTCGGAACACAAAATTTACTCGTAAATCAAGTGATGCCCTTTTGGGTCATCACACAAAGTGTGCTATCATAGCTCAAATCAGCAAGTGCATCACAGAAACAGAAATTATCATGTTCATTCGGGGAATTAGCCTCTATTTAACCTCTTGGCTCATATAGTTTAGTACAAGGTTACAAATATGAGATAAATTATAGCTTAAATCTTAACAGTCAATTCTAGGCATATCATAGCCTAATCATTACTTCGAATATGGATAAATGCCTCGTACTCACACATGGGCTCAAACCCACATATATATACACTGATGTTCTAAACTTCAATACCACACAAGATGGGGGGTGATTTGTGTGGTACCCAATTTTCGCTCTAGAAGAACCTATTTCTTCTAGGTGTACTTACTACTACTGTTTGCGGAATTAAGAGTGCATAAAATTGAAGAACACAGAGATTTTTATGTGGAAAACACCTGGCTCAAAAGGTGAAAAAACCATGACCTACTACTTAGTAGGATTTTCCCAAACATTCACTAAAATCACTGAGCCAAAACAGCATTTATAAAACTCTTGTAAACCTAAGGATTAAACTCTAATCCCAGTATGGCACACAGCCTCAACTATTGTGACACCTTCAAGTTAACTCTAACTTGAATACTCAAAGTACCTAATATAATTGCTTCTATAAAAGTTGGAAAGGTACAACTTTAAAACACCTACTACAATTGAACTAGAATAAAAGAAAGACACAAAGGAACTGGTTCTTCTATCTTGTTCAAGTAGTTTCATGAATGCACACTTGAATCTCACACAAATTGCTTGCAAAATTGCCTCGCTCTTTTGCTCTCAATTTAGTTTAACTTCTGCGTTTGTGCAATGCCTGTAAAAGAGAACAATCCCTGTTATTTAATGAGTTAGTAATTAGAGTTTGATTGAGACTCAATTGCGGATCTTCCATCGAAGTTTAGTCCTTGAACATTACAAACTCCAACCCTCTCTTTTATCCGGATTGTGACCTCTTCCATGAGGAGGCTTTCTCTCCTCATCCAATATGTAGCATTTTCGATTAGTTCAGGAGATATTGCTGCTTGATCATTGAGAGTTATCTCCTTCACATGTCTAGGTTGATAAACACTGTATCTCATATGATGGACCTGGTCCAAGACTGAGTTCATTTGTCATTCTTCAAAAATTCGCCTGAACTTGGGCCAACAAATTCCCCCTTTTTGATGATGACAAACTCTGTGCTTTTATGAATCAAAAATTCTGTAAGAACTTAGCTTAACCATCAACACTTAACTTAGCATTTTAACTTATCATCAAGGACCAGGTTTAATTAGGTTATAAATATCCCATTATTTAGAATAAAAATTAAAGAACAATATCTCTTCCCCTTTTTTGGCATCATCGAAAAGTTGCATACAATGTGAATCCCAAATTATAGTAATTACTCATGGCCACTTGGGCAACTGCAAGTGAAAACATGTATTAAATCATCAATAATCAACAAACACAATCAAAATATTAAGAAGCAAATCTGCATAGAACAAGAGAGACAACAGTTGTCATTGATAAGATATGTTTCCACCTACAAACCACAAAAAGAAAGAAAAACTTCCAAACATGAGCAAAAAACAGACAAAGTCCCAAACTAGGTCACTGAGGGGTACTAGACTAATTCAGAAGACAACAACTGGAGGACCTAAGGCTTTGAGGAACTAGAGGGCTGGGTTTGGAGAAGGTCGAGCATATTCTGAAGCATTCATTCACTTTTCTCCTTTTCTTTTGCTATCTCAGCTCGAAGTCCATCTCTTTCAGCTTCCAATTCAGCAATACGAGCCTGAAGCCTAGCAATTTCAGCATCATTAGTTCCACACTCTTGAACCAAAGCCTTAACCTTACTATTCACTGGTGTCTTCAGAGATGAACCAGGTTCAACTGGAGTGGCATTGACAGGATAGTCACAAGCCAATAAGGTCCTAACACCAAAATGCTCCTTGCTTGATGCCATCTCCCATTTCTTCAAAGGCACCTTTAGCTTGTCCAACACAGTGGTCAGTATGAACCCATATGGAGTTGCATGTGCCTTGGAGCCATTAATCACCCTGTCAAGTAGTTTGACAATAAAAGCAGGCCAATTTATCCACTTTCCTCTCACAAGGCATTCCATAAGCACCAGGTCCATATAGTTGGCAGTATGCCTCCTCTCCTGTCTAGGCATCAGGAACTTGTTAACAAATTCAAACAAGACCTTGTGCTTAGGTCTCATCTCACTCTTATAAACAAATCTGGCTTCAGATACATCTTCAGCATTTGCAGCTTCACAAAACTTCCTAGTGATTTGAAGAGCAGCGGGGAGAGATTCCGTACATGGCCACCTTTTCCTTGTGTAGTCATCATAACCTTCACTTGGTATGTCCAGAATCTCACCCAGTTTGATTGCATCAAACTCCACTTTTACACCCTTCACTAGACTGGAGACTACCCCATTTTTCACAGTGGCATTGGCCATAAACTCTATCAACTCATTCCTAGCCAACCTCCCATCCATCTAAAGGACCATGTCCTTCCACGCTTGTGCAGTAAGAGCATCCATCAATCTTCTCATTCCTGGCTCATCCAGGTCTTTCAATAATCTTCCTTTCAAAATCTTTCTTCTGCCAAAAATGGCAAACCTATCTTGCTCCTTCTTAGATTCCTCCTCATCTTCTTCTCCACTCCATTATTCTTCTTCTTTAGTAATTTTTACTTGCTTTCCTTATACTGCAGATCTAGTTCTTTTGGCTAAAGAGGGTTCAGTAGATACAGGCTCCGAGGAGGACTTTTTGGAAGAAGTCTTGGATCTTTTTGGTTTAGGTGTAGGAACCTCCACAGTTGTTCCTCTTTCTTGATGGACTAGTTCCATCTCCTCCTCTTCTTCTTCTGCAGCCTCAGAACTTTCCACAACCTTTGCTTTTCCCTTCTCCTTCTTCTTTTTCCTACTTTCTTCCAGAGCTTTCTGTAACTCTGCTTCACTTTGTTTGACCCTGCTTCTAGTAGCTCTTCCCTTTGGTACTGAGGGGATATTAGGCTTTGGATATGGAACTTTTCTTTTCTTTATTGGCTTGGAAGCAGTTGGAGCCTTTTGTAAGGAAGCTTTGCGCTTCTTTGGATCATAACTGGCTCCAGCCTTTTATAGAATGTTTGCTAGGGTTTGTACAATAGGTGAACCAGGTTCATCTTGTCGCTTGCTCAGATGAACAATCCCTTTAGCAGCCTCCCCAGAACCACTCCCCCCTAACTTGTTGCCACTCTCTTCAACACCTCCACAGATAGCAAGAAATTTTTCTTTATTTTTACCTCCCCTCTTACTTGACTCATCCCCCTTTACATCTTTCACAGAACCAACCAAAACAAACCTATTATCTATATTTTCAACCACATCAGAAAATACCAAACAAGTATTTACCTCACCAGGGGTTTCTTGATTTCTATTAGTGTAAGAAGACTCATGTTCTTCATCTTTGCTGGCAGAAATAAAGTCTTCAGACTCAGAGCTGGATTCAGATTCTCGAGCAGGATTTTCCTTCTTCTGGCTAGCCTAAATTTCTCATATATGGCTTTTCTTAGAGAAGCAGAAGCCACAATATTTCTAGCGAACATTTTCTGTCTACGAAACTTAGGTTTTGGGGAAACACTAGGAGGAGTAGATGAAGACGTATTAGAAGGGGATACTGGTGGGGGAGTGCCTGTATTATCCTAGGGGTTAGTCATGGTGAATTATTTCTGGAGAAGATTTGGGAATTTTGGATAGAAAAGAGATGATCAGAATCGGAGAGGGGTTTTAACGGTTATGAAATGATGAAGAAGGGAGTGGTAAGTATTTAAGGTGATTAGAATTAGTTGAGGTAACGGTAGCTTTTTCAGGAGTCATTTAGGAGTCTAATCAAAGTAGAATTCCTGTCTCTTTAGTGATTATTAAGCATCACTAGATTTTAGGCAAAAATCCCATTTTTAGAGTTCTAGGAGTACGGAACTGGTTCAATGCTCAACGGATAGAATTTATGGGAGTTTGATGAAAGTAGGACTTCTACTCATGATTGGAAAATTAATCTTTCTAATTGTGCAAAGTATAGAAAACACAGCTGAACTTTCTTGTGAGCGTATACTGATGAACCAAGTTCTTCAAGTAGAACTCTCTTAAACATGCCTCAATTGCCAAAATAGAAGAAACTTGTAAGAGATCAGTGAATCATATATATACATATGTCACAATAGTATACTAATTAAAGTAAGAAACTGAGTAAGAATACATCTAGATATTTACACAATAATTAGAACTCCTAACCAAAAAATATTTTTTTTCATTGCATTCTGAACTGGACCTATTAGGTGATCTTAATCATCCCTAATTCCATTCTGTTCCTCTCAAAGTTTTCTCTACTCAGTGCTTTAGTGAAAATGTTAGCTATTTGTTTATCAGTAGCACAGAACTCTATTGAAATCAATCCTTTCTCGTAGTTATCTCTTAAGAAGTGGTTTCTAACATCTATGTGCTTAGTCCTCTTATGATGAACATGGTTCTTTGTCATACTTATAGCACTATTGTTATCACAGAATATTGGAATACATCCCACTTCAATTCCAAAATCTACCAACTGTTGGTTGATCCATAGTAATTGAGCACAACAAGAAGCAGCATCAACATACTCAGCTTCAGCAGTAGATAGTGCCACAAAATTTTGCTTTTTGGTAGCCCATGACACAAGACATGAACCAAGGAAGTGTTCCATACCTAAGGTGCTCTTCCTATCCACTAGAAAACCTGCACAATCATCATCAGTATATCCTACTAGATAAAAATTACTAACTTTAGGATACCAAAGGCACAGGTCAGTGGTTCTTTTCAGATATCTCAGTATCCTCTTGACATCAGTCAAGTAAGACTCTGTTGGATTTGCCTAAAAATGAGCACAAAGCCCTACACTGAAAACAATGCCAGACCTACTAGCAGTGAGATACAAGAGTGAACCAATCATACCCCTATACAACTTTTGATCAACTTATGAACCAGGTTCATCAACATCTAATTTAGTGGAAGTTGCAATGGGTGTGTCTATTTCTTTAGATTCCTCCATTTTAAACTTTTTTATTAGCTATTTTGTATACTTCTACTGATGGATCATGGTTCCATTTGGACTACCCATCATGCTCATTTCAAACTCACCCCTCATTAATTTTGCAAAATCCTTACTTAGCTTATCACTGGTGGCCCCAAAGATTATGTCATCAACATAAATTTGCACAACAAGGAGATCCTTACCTTTTTCCCTTAAGAATAAGGTACTATCAATTTGTAACCATGCTCCAGCAGGAATTTTGACAGTCGTTCATACCATCCTCTTGTGGCCTTCTTGAGTCCATAGAGAGCCTTGTCTAGCTTATACACATGCTCAGGACATTCCTTGCTCTCAAACCCTGGAGGTTGTTTTACAAATACTTCTTCTTTCGGGTAGCCATTTAGGAAGGCACTTTTGACATCCATCTGATAAAGAGTAAATTCCATATGTGTTGCAAAGGCTATGAGAAGTCTGATTGCCTCTAGTCTTGCCACTGGGGCAAAAGTCTCATCATAGTCTATGCCCTCCTCCTGGCTGTATCCTTGGACTACTAATCTTGCCTTGTTTCTTGTAACTATTCCATCTTCTTCAAGTTTGTTCCTAAAGACACATTTTGTACCAATGACTTATCTGTCCTTGGGTCTTGGTACTAGATGCCAAAACTGACTTCTTTCAAATTGATTAAGTTCATCCTGCATTGCATTAACCCAATCTGCATCCTGCAAAGCATCAAGAACATTTTTAGGTTCAATGATAGATAGAAAGGCATCAAAAGCCCACAAATTCTTTAATTGTGCTCTGGTTTTAACTCCAGATGTTGGATCAGTGAGAATGTTCTCAATGAGATGAGAACTTTGATACTTGTGAGGTTTCTGCTATTTGCTGAGAAATAGGATCATGAATAGGTTCCTTTAAGGAATTTATTTAAATTCCTCTTTGACTAGTTCCCCCTGTCAAGTTGCCCTGTATGGAAGAACCTGTTTCATCACATGTTCCTTCTGTTGGTGCCACTTTGACCTGAGCTGATGCTTTAGTCAAGTCTTTTATCAAAATAATGACTTTATCTTCATGTTCCTGTCTCTCAGAAAGGATGTTAGTTTCATCAAATACTACATGCACACTTTCTTCTAAACACAAAGTTCTTTTGTTAAACACATTATATGCTTTGCTATGTGAAGAATATCCTAAGAATACTCCCTCATCACTTCTGGGATCAAACTTACCTAGGGAGTCCTTTCTATTATTGTGCACATAGCACTTGCAATCAAATGCCCTAAGATGGGATATGTTTGGTTTTCTCCCTTTAAGTAACTCATAGGGAGTCTTCTCTACTAGAGGTTTGTTCATGCATCTATTGATTATGTAACAAGCAGTGTTTACAGCTTCTGCCTAGAAGTTGTGAGGTAATTTACTAGAAAGTAGCATAGTTCTAGCCATATCCTCAAGAGTTCTATTCTTTCTTTCAACTACTTCATTTTTTTGAGGGGTCCTAGGGCAGAGAAATTATGATCTATACCATTTTCATCACAATATTCAGCAAACTTGGAATTTTCAAATTTAGTTCCATGATCAGACCTAATGGAGGCAAGTTGATTTCCTAATTGTTTCTGAGTTTTTCTAACAAATGCAGAAAACATGTTAAATGCTTCATCTTTGGAGGTTAGAAATAGAACCAGGTAAATCTAGAATAATCATCAACTAGCACCATTACATATCTCTTTCCACCTCTGCTCATAGTTCTTATTGGACCACATAGATCCATATGGACCAGTTCCAACGACTTGGTTGTACTTACCATTTTCTTGCTTTTGAAGGATGATCTTACCTGCTTCCCCCTTGCACATGCCTCACAAACGTTTTCTTCCATAAACTTGATATTAGGTAACCCTATCAACAACTCCTTATAGACTAGTTTGTTAACCTGATTTAGACTTGCATGACCAAGTCTTTTGTGCCATAGGAGGGGATCATTAACCAACACACTTAAACAAGTGAGTTCATTTTTTGAAAGAGTGGACAAATCTACAATGTAAATATTGTTAACTCTTTTTCCCTGCAAAACAACCTTGTCAGTGGTAAGGTTAATCACAAAGCATTTGGTGGAGGTAAAAGCCACAAGGTTACCTCTGTCACACAATTTTGACACACTTGTTAAGCTATATTTCAAGCCATCTATAAGGTAGACATTCTCTATGGAATGAGAATTTGCTTTGCCTACTTTTCCAACCCCAGTGATCTCACCTTTCTTTCCATTACCAAAGGAGATATTACCTCCTTTTAAGTCGTCAAGTGAAAGGAACGGGTCCTTGTCCCCTGTAATATGTTTTGAGCAGCCACTATCCATATACTATATTTGGCTCCTCCCTTTCACTTGCACCTGCAAAAGGAAATTAGGGGTTAGTCTTAGGAACCCAAACTAGTTTGGGTCCCTTTATATAGGCAAAAGGGTGAATTAAATTCCTTCTTTCCCATCCAGGCAGCTTACTTTTCTCTTGAAAAAAGGCTTTGTTCTTTTGACTGGCCTTTTCTTTTGCATTACATTCATTTTTGTAATGGTCAGTCTTGCCATAGTGTGTGTAGATTTTATTTTCAGGAAGTGTGATATAATTTCTTTTAAGGTCCCATTTTGGAGCTTGATTCCTATAGCCAAGTCCTCTTTTGTTGCTATTATGATGCTCTTGCAGCCAAGAGAGTGTATCAGAAGCCTTGTTCCACTTGCAAGTTCTGTCTAGTTCATGTTTCACCTTTCCTAAATCTTCCTTTAGGACTTTGATGAATTCATCTTTCTTATACAATTCATCTTTTATTTTTCCCAAATTTTCTTCTAGAGTAAGATAAGTGTGATAAGCTTTCTTCTTTCCTGTTCCTAGTTTCAGTTTTAAGTTTTCAGATCTAAGTTCTAGGACACTTTTATCAAGTTCAAGAACTTGGTTCTTCAACTCAGCATTTGTGTTATCACTTTCATTAGCCCTAGATTCTAGACTTTTGCATTTTGCTTTTAGGATCACACATTCCCTAGACAGAACTTCCTTCTCATTGTTGAGTATCTCAGACTCCTCTATGAAGTCTAGTAATAGCTCAGCCAACCTTTCTTTAGACAAAAATTTGATCTTGTCTTTGAGATGAAAAATACTTACTCCATGTTCATCATCCGATTCTCCGATGGCCATAAATGCTTGCTCTTCTTCAGCTTTATCTTCTGAGTCATCATCTGAGGTTTCTCCCCAAGCAGCAATCATGGCCTTGGTTGAACCTATTCCTTCTTCTTGTTCCTTCGTTCAACCCTTTCTTTCTTCTACTCAATTTCCCATTGAGGGCAGTTATTGATCACGTGATCAGTCTTACAACACTTATAGCAACCCTCATTGGTCTGTTTCTCAGGAGCTCTTGACTTGTTGAAGGTTGTACCTCTTGAAGAACCCTTTCCTCTCATCAGGTACTTTTTGAAATCTCTGGTAATCCTTGCCATCTCATCATCTTCCAGATCTGAACCTTCAGCAATTCTGAGAGCTAGGCTTCTCTCCTTCTTGGGTGTATTCATCTTCATGGTTTGCCTTCTCAGTTCATAAGCAGTAATATTCCCAATTAGTTTATCCAGTATGAGAGTAGCAATATTCTTGGATTCCAGAATGACAGTAATTTTGTTTTCCCATGAGACTGGCAGAACCCTTGTCAGAATTTTCTCATACTTGTCTTCTTCAAGAATAATTCTTCCAAGAGACTTAAATTCATTTGTCAGTATAGTGAACCTAGTATACATCTCTTGGATAGTTTCTCCTTCCTTCATAGTAAAGTTCTCATATTGAGAATATAGCAGTGTTCCTTTGGATCTTTTCACTTGAGGTGTTCCTTCATGAGTCACTTGCAAAGTGTCCCATATCTCCTTAGCAGTAGTATAGCTTTGGATCCTACTGTACTCATCTGTACCTAGTCCACATACAAGCCATTTCTTGGCCTTAGCATTTTTCTCTCACTTCTTCAGGTCTTCAGCAGTGCAGTCAGCCATTGTCTTTGGCACATCCACTCCTTCCTCATTCTTCTTTGTGGTTGCTAAAGGACCATCAATGACTATGTCCCAGAGTTCATAGTCTTATCCTATGATGTGATCCCTCATCCTATTCTTCCACCAAGAAAGTACTGTCTATTGAAAAGTGGAGACCTGGCAGTGGATTGCTCTTCCCAGTTCCCAGGTGGTGCACTCGTGTTGAACTTTTCCTAAGGTGTTAGCCTCTTCAAGGATAACCCGTTCTGATACCAATTGATGTTCTAAACTTCAATACCACACAAGAGGGCGGGGGGTGATTTACGTGGTACCCAATTTTCGACCTAGAAGAACCTGGTTCTTCTAGGTGTACTTACTACTACTATTTGTAGAATTAAAAGTGCATAAAATTGAAGAAAATAGAGATTTTTACGTGGAAAACACCTGGCTCAAAAGGTGAAAAAACCACGACCTACTACTCAGTAGGATTTTCCCAAACTTCCACTAAAATCACTTTGCCAAAACAACATTTACAAAACTCTTGTAAACATAAGGATTAAACTCTAATCCTAGTGTGGCACAGATCCTTAACTGTTGCGACACCTTCAAGTTAACTCTAACTTGAATACTCAAAGTACCTAATACAATTGCTTCTATGAAAGCTGGAAAGGTACACTTTAAAACACCTACTACAATTGAACTAGAATAAAAGAAAGACACAAAAGAACTAGTTCTTCTATCTTGTTCAAGTACCTTCAGGAATGCACACTTGAATCTCACATAAATTGCGTGCAAAATTGCCTCACTCTTTTGCTCTCAATTTAGTTTAACTTCTGCGTTTGTGCAATGCCTGTAAAAGAGAACAACCCCTGTTATTTAATGAGTTAGTAATTATTTGATTGAGACTCAATTGCGGATCTTCCATCGAAGTTGAGTCCTTGAACATTACAAACTCCAACCCTCTCTTTTATCTGGATTGTGACCTCTTACATGAGGAGACTTTCTCTCCTCATCCAACATGCAACCTTTTCGATTAGTTCAGGTGATATTGTTGCTTGATCATTGAAAGTTATCTCCTTCACGTGTATCTCACATGTCTAGGTTGATAAACACTGTGTTTCATATAATGGACCTGGTCCATGACTGAGTTTATTTGTCATTCTTCAAAACTTCGCCTGAACTTGGGCCAACATGCACCCATAGCATATAGCTATCACAAATAATTCAGGCAACTAGTGCCTCAACCAAGTTTAGGAAAGATACTTACCTCAAGTAAGCCAAATCACTCCTCTATCAAGCCTTTCCCGCGCGTATCAGTTTCCAGAGAACTCGAATCTACCCAAAATAACTTAATACCATCAATAATAGCCATAGGAAACAATTCCAAATGATAAAGCTAAAGTCTTGAATCAAATATGCAAAGCCAATCCTAGGCCCGCAGCTTAGAACCCGACAAAATTAATAAAATTCAAACACTCATTCAATTACCACTCAAACCATACTAATTTTATCCAATTCCACCCTCAAATCCCCAAATCTCACCTTAGACTCATAAAAATTAGGTGTAATAATCAAAAGGTAATCAAAACTAATATCAAAAGTGATTAAACTTCACTTACCTCTTCAATTGCAACAAAAACCCTCTCGAAAATTGCCCTTAGCCGAGTTCCAAATCTCCCAAGTGAGAAAACACTCTAACCCTTCAATATAAGAACCTATTAGTGAACTCGCACCAGCGATCCGTTTTCGCTTCTGTGGGACTGCTTCTACGGTCCAGATTGCGCACCCACACACTTCACTTAAGTTCTGACCAACTACTTCTACAGTCTGACCAACCGTTTTTGCGGTCCGACCAACCACTTCTACGGTCTAATTCCCACTTCTGCGTGTCCGCACCTACGGAATAGTTCAGCATCTGCGCTCCTAGCTCTAGCCGTCCTTCGCTTCTGCGTCCCCTTGTTCGTATCTACGGGTTCGCAGATGACGTCGAACCTTCGCACCTGCGACCTTCACCTGTCCCATCCAAACCTGCATATGAAATCACATGGTCGCCTCTGCGACATTGCACCTGCGGCAAATCCCTTGCAGGTGTGATTCCTCCAGAAATAAAAAGCTTCAGTAATAACACGAAGTCCAAAATGATTCGTTAACCATCAGAAACACCTCTAATGCTTCCGGGACACCATCGAAACATACCAACAAGTCCAAAAACATAATACGAACTTAATCTAAGCCTCATATCGCATCAAACAACATCAAAATCATGAATCACACCTCAATTGAAGCCTAATGAAACTAATGAACTTCCGACTTCTAAACTAATTCCAAATCATATAAAACTCACGCCGAGTGATCCCAAATTTTTCACACAAGTTCCAAATGATACAACGGATCTATTCCAACTTCCGAAATCAAAATCGAAACCCGATATCAATAAAGTCAATTCTCGGTCAAACCTCTCAACTTTCTAAACCCTCAACTTTCCAACTTTTGTCGAAAAGTATCAAATCAACCTACTAACCTCCAAATCAACATCCTAACATACACCCTACTCCAAAAATAACATACAAAGCAATCAGAACCATCAAAATTCTATTCCGGATTCGTTCTTGATACAATCTCTTATTTTTTGTTCTTTTTGTAAATCTTCGGTGAAAATCAAAGGGAACGATGACCTTGGTTGTACCCAGTCTGAAACTAAGTGAATTTATTTTTTGTCTCATAATCCCCCACTATTATACATATCACGATACGGCATAACTGTAGATTTTTTTTCCATCTCATTTTTTGACGAATACATCTCTACATATTCATCATCTAAAGATATATCTTTGCACAAAAGTCAATCTCCAATCAACTCTTTCAACTTAAGCCTCCAACCTTGAGACTTAGTGGCCCAATTCACTTCAAAACCTTTCTAAAACCAAACTAACCACCCCGGAAAGTCACAAAGTCACAAATGAACATAAAAGAGAAATAAATAGGGAAACATGGCTATAATAAATAAAACGACCGACCGAGTAATTATACAATTGCATCTGGAGTAATATTTCTGTTTGATTTTATGAACAGAAACATGTCTTAGTTCCTTGAACATTCTGATAGTCAGCTAAAGTTCACATTATTAGTTGGGCCATTGTACTATAAGCAATCTTTTCTCTAGTCTGGTAATCGTGTTTACCCCGCCTTTTTATATAACTAGTCTGTATAGGCGTGCATCGCCATATAATCTGTGAAATTTTTATGCAAGACAAACTCATCACTCATATCTCAAGATTCTCAACAATTGAAGGCTTTTCTAATAAGAAATTTCGGAACCATTGACCCGTTAATAAGAAACTTATAAAAACGCATATTAAGGGGGCCAATAAGGATGGAAGAGATATTGAAGAAACCTTCTCACTTCACTGTAATATATTTCTCCTTTCAATATTAATGAATAGATACATATTGTAGGCGTACAAAATTTACGGAATTAAATTCATAAATTAATTTGGATTATATTTTAAATTCAAAATATATTGGTCCAAATAAATATTATGGGCTAATACAATTGGATTAACTATATAAACCCGATATATATGGGTTAAATAAATAAGTTTTAATCCATTGGGCTAACTCATTTAACTGGGCTAAAAACGACGAGCCCACTTCATTGAGCCCAATATATCATCTTCCTAAAGGCCCGGTTTGGTGCCACGTGTCAAATGACATGGCACGCCAAGTCAAACTAAAGAGCCAATAGAATAAGACACATGACCAAAATGACAAGGCATGCCGGTCAAATTAAATGACCAATAAAACTGTGCCACTTGTGCAAGTTACATATTTTGGCCAATTGAATGCGGCATTGTCACTCTTCAATCTGATTGGTCGAAAAGAGTTTGTTCTCATCACAATTCTTCCCTTCCACAACTATAAATAGGGGTCTTCCTAACTCAGGAAAGACACTAGAAGTTATAACAATAAGCAAGAGAGAGCTCGTGGATCGAAATCCGTAAATTTCTCTACAAGTTTCAAGCTTCAAGCAATCAAGTTCAAGAAATCAAGTTCAAGCTCAAAAACAAAGAACAAATCAAAGTTCGTGCTAGTTGAATTCAAGATCATCGTTCGTGGCAACAAATATTGATTCAAGATCAAGCTCAAAGTCCCTTGAATTTATTTACCATCGGAAAAAGAATCAGAGAAATCATAGAGATTGTACACTCAAATATTTGAAAAAAAATACTACGATTGTTACAATATTTTTCGGTCTTGATTTTATTTTCTCAACACAAATTTCTTGTCTACACATCCGACTCGTTTAAATGAAATGTTCATTTTTATTAAAAAAAAACCACCAAGTTTACGGGCTATAGGAAGAAAAAAAAAAGTTTAATCTGAAATTTAGGACTTTGTTTTTTCTTCTACGAAATAGGTCCAAATTTAAAGTAAAATTATTTTTGGTTTAGGGTGTCATGATCTAGTTAGCTGTCTTGTCCATTTTGTAACTTGTTTAGCTGATCTTTTTAAAAATTAGCATAGCCTTTTTTCAAACGGAAACATACTGATTTAACATGAAAGGCAGGACGTTTGGCTTTACTTCGAGCAAAAAAGAAATACTTAAGATTTTGTTCACATTACAAATTGTAGTTCTTATTTTTCACAATTCCTAGATGATTTTTGATAACTTACGGTCCAGTCAGTAGCGAAGCCCAAAGCCAGATTCAAGGGTATTCAAACTTGAAAGAAGTATATAAAAATTTTCAACAAAGGGTGTTCAATATATATTTTATACATCTAAAATCAATATTTTACTTATATACACAGTGTAAATTTTTATAATATTTTGGCAAAGGGTGGTCAGTTGACCACCCTTTATAAAAGGTGGCCTCGCCCCTGGTTCCAGTACCTTCGAAAGTATAATTTTTTTTTTTTTTTGGTAATGAAGAAAAACTTTATTCATTACTAAGTAGCACGGTTACATGGACTGGTCCTCCCAATGGGAGCAGACGTAGGCATATTAGTAGTAGTAACATTACAACCAAAAGAGGACATTACAGAGTTTCGAGCATAGCCAAATTATTTAAAACAATAACATTACTGGTGGTAGTCCTAGTAATACTAATACCCTCTTTGTCAGCCTGCACAACATCTTTGAGGTAACCTGAGAATTCTGAATATATCTGACTATAGTAAACGTTGGCTTGCCGAACTCCATATTGTTCCAGTTCATGTGCTATCTTGTTGCCTTCCCGGAAGTTGTGTAGGATTGGTGGATTCCGCAACCTCTCCAACCAGTACCTATATTTGGAAATAAGTGCATTATATGATGGAGAATTAGCAGTTTCAATTAGTGATGGTATAGAAGCTGAATATGTCTCTATTTAAAGGTTCGTGAACTAATAAGCTACTGCTAGTTGTAGTCCATAGCATAACCTCAAGTTCTATATATAGATGAGACCGGCCATTGATTTTTTTTTACAAAACCTAGAATCCAGTTCCTGTGGAGTCTCTGAAAACACCTCCTAGCCCTCCTTGTTTAAATCTACCCTTAAAAGTCACATCTATGTTTAATTTCAGTTGGTGCATGTTGGTGGTTCCCATTTGGTAAATACTTGTAAAGGTCTGTCTAGTTTGATGAAATTGATGTTACTACAATGCAGATATTCCATGGCTCTTGAGATAATATTGTTGATATCAAATGAGTTGCAAAGATTATGAAATTTGTTTTTATTTCTATTTGGCCAAAGAAGTCAGAGAGTAAAGGAAAAGAGACAGTCTCATGTTAAAGAGTGGCATGTGATTTGAGATTTTTGCTTGTAGAGACTATCTAGCCAGTGGGCAGATTGGGTGTCAAATGCTTGTATGCTAACACCTAGAGCTTCCATAAATGTTTTTCTATTGGGTAAAATAGAAAAATATATTGCAGAGTTTCTTCAGTGTGGGGCAAACTTGGCAGTACAAGGAAATGGCAATCCCAATTTGACTTAGATATGTCTTTGTAGGTAATCGATCATGGTAGCATTGCCATAGGAAATATTTAAGCTTATTCCAAGTTTTCAGTTTCCAAAGCCAAGTAAAGTTTTTACTTTGGGTTTGAGTGGTATTAGAGGTTATAAGAGGGTACACTGATTTTGTGCTAAAGATACCATATATGGTGGGGGTCCATATCGGAGTATCAGTGTGATTATAGTCATTTGCAGGTTGGAGGGAGTGAATTTCAGTTAAAATATGGGATGGGAGCTCAAAAGAGAGTTGTGAGAGGTCCCATAAGTTGTTAGAGAAAATGTTCGAAATCTTGAGAGTTGAGTCCTTGTTTGATAGAGGACCTTGGATCATACTGCATAGGCTTTTTGTACAAGGCAACTAGTTTGCATGCCAAAAGTCCACATTGAAACCATCTCCAATATGCCAGACAATAACATCTTTGCAAATGGTACATCCTATAAGGATGTTTTTCCATATGAAGGAGTGAGACATGTCTGAGAATCGACCAGCATATTTGGAATTGAGAACTGCAGCCCAAATAGCAGTGGGATAACTAAAGAATTGCCAAGTAAGGCTTATAATAGCAGCATTATTTTTATTAGAGGATTTTCTTATGCCTAGACTCCCAGCATGCTTGGGCGATGCGACAGTGTCCAATGTAGTGGATTTTCCTAGATATTTGGTTGCTACCCTACAAGAAGTCACGTTAAATTTTATTAATTTGACGGTGAGTTTTTTTGGGCAGTATTCAGGGTGGTTTGAACAAGAGTAGCTCTCCCTGCTTGTGATAGGAATTGAGTTTTCTAACTAGTTAGTCTTTTATTGAGGTTGTCAATGATGAAAGTGTAGTCTGTTGGTTTGGGTTTGTTACTCAAGATTGGAAAGCCCAGGTATTTCGAAAAGTTGTCACTAGCTTTGATATTAAGGATGATGGAAATGAATTTTTTCAGAGTAATAGAGCAATTATTTGAGAAGAGTAATTTAGACTTGGTGTGATTTATTTTTTCCCTAATAATGTACTAAAGTAGTCAAGACATCGCTTGATTGTATTGGCAAATTTCTCATTGGCTGCTGCCATTAGGGTTAAGTCATCAGCAAAGAACAAATGGGAGAGGGGTGACCCATTTTGGCTAAGTTTGATAGGGTCCCAAAGAGTTAAATTAATTTGGTGATTTATGAGGATGGATAGTAGTTTAATACAAATGATAAAAATGTACGGTGACATAGGGTTACCTTGTCTTATGCCGCTTGATGGCTTGAAAAACTCTGTTTGGGATCCATTTACAAGAATAACAATACGAGAGGCACTAATGCAATCTATGATGAGTTTAGTGATTCAATGTGAAAAGTTAAAGTAGTGCAGGGCTTTATGAATAAATGAACATTCAAGTCGGTCAAATGCCTTTTTCAAATCAACTTTAAGGAGATTTTTCCCTTGGTGCCTTAGATTTTATTGTAGTGATGGATAATTTCTTGAATAAGAATGGCATTATCAGCCGCCCGTCTTCCTTTAAAGAAGCTTGATTGAACAGGGCCTATTAGGTTGTCCAGAAAGGGTTTGATATGATTGACAATGATTTTAGTAATGACTTTGTAAATTGTATTGCAAAGCCCAATTGGTTTGAAATTTTTAAGTTCATTAGCATTAGGAAACTTAGGTATTAGACGAAGGAAGGTAATATTAAGTTGCTCTAGGATGGTGAGGGTTTCAAAGATAGGGTGATAGAAATCAAAAACTGTTTTATTAACAATGTACCAATATTTCTGATAGAAGAATGGGTGTTGTTCATATGGACCGACGGGAACTTTGAAAGGTTTAAAGGAAAATATTGCCCTAGTGATTTCATAATTTTGTAGTAGTTTATCTAGGGCTAACAGATCAGTGAGTAATGATGAAATTGTGGAGGCTTGAATACTTATCCAATTTGATGATTCGTGACTTGTTTGATAGGTGTTTTAGAAATAAGTGAAGGTGTGTTGAAGGATTTTATCGGGATCATTAATCCAATTGTTATGTGCATCCTTAAAAAAAGAGATACGGTTTTTTCTTTGCCGATTTAGAATACTTATATGGAAAAATTTAGTACTTACATCCCATTCACTGAGCCAATTAATACGCGACCGTAGTTTCCAATAATCATCCTCAATTTTTAAGAGATTGCTATATTCATTAGTGAGGGTTTGTTCAAGATTCTGCAAGAAGGCGCTCGTAGGATAATGAGTGGATTTTTTGATCCCACTAATTCTTGCCAGGATTGTTTTCTTTTTGTTAATAACATCACCAAAAGTTGTAGCAGCCTAGATTTTTACTTTATTAGTGAAAGGGGTGGTAGCATTGGATAAGTTATGGCCATTCCAGCTGCCCATGACAATATAATTAAATTCCGATGATGGCACCAATAGGTTTCAAGACAAAAAATACGTTGAGTATGGAACCTAGTGTGGTGGGATAGTGTGATGACCCAAAAGGCCATCACTTAATTTACTAGTAAATTCTGTATTTCGAGACCTTATAATCCTCCCTTTTCCCACATCGATTTGCATGCGCAGTCCGAACGCATATCCGGAACGCTTTTATGTGAAAATGTGATGAAATTTGGCCTTTAAAATTGAATTTAAGTTAAATTCGGTCAACATTTTAGGTAAATGGATCAAGACCTGTAATTTGACCGTTCCGTATGAAAATATAGGACTTGGGCGTATGCCCGGAATCGAATTCTGAGGTCCCAAGACCGAGAAATAAATTTTTAAAAGAAATTATTTTACTGAAAATATAAGAGTTTCTGGAAATTTAATTATATTTGAAATTTATGGTATCGGGTCCGTATTTTGGTTCCGGATCCCGGTACATGTCTTATATGTGATTTAAGTTGAGTCTTATGTTATGATTAATGTGACTCCATTTGTATTTTTCATGTGTAATATGATGATTGCTATTGTTGAGCAAGATTTGTGGAAAGAATATTGGTATTTGAATGGTTAAGAGTGTTGGCTCAAGTTGTGAAGCGAGTTATGAAAGAATAATTGGCAATTGAACCTTATGGAGCATTGGCTCAAATTGTGAATCGAGTTGTGAAGTAAATGTGAAAAAGTGAAGAGGATTATGGAATTGTTCCCTTGTCGGGATGTTGTTGCTTTTAATATTGTTCCCTTGCCGGGATGTTATTATTTTTTTTATATTATTCCCTTGCCGGGATTTTATTGTGATATTATTGTGATTTCATTTATTTCCTTGCCCTTATTGTTTGTGATTGTTGTTTGGGTGAGGAAGAGTGTTAAAGCACGAAGGGTGATGCCGTGCATTATTTTTGTGAGGAATGTCATGCCGCACGATGTACAATTTCATGCCTTTATATGAGTGATTATGTGAGGTAAGACCACGAAGGGTGACGCCTTGCCAATTATATTGATTTTCATGGTGAGGACGAGAGTAAAAGCACGTAGAGTGATGCCGTGTACTTGTCCTTGATTTTCCTGATTATACTGATAATTGAGTTATGGTGTTCTTTACGTTTACTTACTGATTTTCTGTTGTTACTTGATTTTATTGTGATGTTATTGATTCTCTTGCCCAAATTGCTATGTGATTGTTGTTTGGGTGAGGAAGAGTGTAAAGCATGAAGGGTGATGCAGTGTATGATATTTGTGAGAGGGTGTTAAAGCACGAAGGGTGATGCCGTGCATTGTTTTGGTGAGAGAGTGTTAAAGTACGAAGGGTGATGGCATGCATTGTTTTGGTGAGAGAGTGTTAAAGAACGAAAAGTGATGTCATGCATTGTTTTGGCGAGAGAGTGTTAAAGCACGAAGGGTGATGCCATGCACTTGTCTTTGATTTCCTGATTTTTATTGATAGCTAAGTTATGGTTTCTCTACATTAAATTGTTAGTTTTCTGTTGATACTTGTTGTACCCCACAACATGTTTCCCCCCTCCCATTTGTAACTATACATTTCTGCTTTTATTTTCCGTTGTATTTGATTTAACTGCACATGTTTAATTCGTAGTCTGGTCCTAGCCTCGTCACTAATGTTGATACCCAATTTTTTCTCAAACTTTTTTTAAAATTTGTATATATACCTTCAAAGTCACTTTTTATAATAATTGATATTTTTCCATAATTTTCTATATTATTATCAATTTATTTTTTTAATTTATTCAATACTTTATATCCAATGATTATTTATAAATTATATTAAAAGTAATTTCAAAGTATTTCTTAGCTCAATATATCATTTTAATCCTATTAGGATTTAATTATTTCAAAAATTAGCCAATTTGGCATTGTTTGGCTATAATTACAATAATTTTGCTATTATAGCCTAATTGTACACTTTATGCTATTTTAGTTCAATAATCAGTCATTTTATATCATAAATATTAGTTAATTACCTTAATTTTACCTATTTAACTTTAATTTTATTTTATCTAATTATTAGCTATTTTTATTAATTATTTATCTCATGTTGATGGGTATTTAATAATTAGACATTCTTATTAAAATTATAGCCTAATTAAACCTGGTCCAAATTAAATAACCCACCAGACCCCAAGCCCAATACACTATCCTACCCTGCCCAATCCCCATTCCATCTAAGTCATTGATTATTTTGAATCAATGGTCCAGATCAACCCCTTCCTAATTTAACCCACTTATGACTACCCCCGTCTCTCATTCCCCCCTCTCATTCTCTCTCAACAGGTCTCTCTATCTCCCTCTCTCTTTCTCTGGTTCTCTTTAGAACCTTCCCTTCTCCCCTCCTCTCTTATGGACCATGTCCACCTTCTCCGGCCACCTCCCTCGCCGGAAACCATGGCCTCTCATCATCTCTTGGCCTCTGCTTCACCCCACGCCGGTTTGACACTACCCTGAGGTCCTCAAGTGAACCTGGAGCGATTCCACTCCTACTTATGATCCTTCATGCTATTTTCCGGACACCTCCGACCATTCGAGTAAGATCTATGACTTTTCCAACTAAAACCGGTAAAATTTTAAGGTTTTCTCATCTTCTCTAGGTTCTCTGAAACCCTAGCTCTTAAGATTTTTCGATTTCTCTTTGATCTGTGTTAGATCTGCGTATATTATGAGTTTTTGTTGTTTTCCTCAAAGGTGTTTTCTGATTTTTCTAAAGTAACTCTTCATCTTCAACTAGGGTTTTAACCCCCTTTTTCAAAAAAAAAAAAGCTTTTATTCTAATTTTTTTTGGTATTTATCTACCACTCTCGTTGTGTTTAAACGTTTGTTTGAGCCTTATCCTTTATCCGAGTTATTCTATTGAAAACCCTAGTATTTCTTAAGTTTCTGAGTTCGTCTTGGGTGCTATGTTCAATTAATCTGTATATTTCTTATGAACGTTTTGTGATTATGTGGTTTTACCCTATGTTTGCTTGTTGGAGTGTCTAGTTGCAACTATTCTTGCCTATTATGTGATCATATTCTATTTCTTGTTCACCAATATTTGCTGAAACTTCACTTCTCCTACCTATATTATAGCTATTCTGTTAATTTTGGTCATGCTCTATATGAATTCCTGATTTATATGGTTTTTACCCTATGTGTGCTTGTTATAGTTGATGATTTTCGTCTATTATAAGTTTAATCTGTTTATTTTCAAGAGCTTATGCTAAATTCACCTAAATGGGTATTGTTCTCTATTTGTGTGTCTTCGAATCCCTGTGATTGGTTCTTCATCGATATTGCATGATATTCTCCATTGATTCTTGAGATATCCCTTTAATTAAGGTTGGTCTCATGTTTATCCTTGCCAATAGCATGTTACTCCGCTTATGTGTGATATTTTCCTTTGATATATATTGATTCTCTATAATTAGAACCTCACTTGAGGATCTCCTTACTGATTTCCAGAATTTGAAATATCTCTTGCCTTATTTCTCTAGCTGATTTCGCTGTCAAACTAATTTGTATATATTTTCCTTAAATAGGATTCTGAGCTTGACCTTAATTGCATGCTCTATACCTATATTACACTTGTACTACTTCCTTATTGTGTTATAAGCAGCTTTACTTGATTCCTTTCCTCGTTTTGCCACTGCTTCTTACCGTTTGAGTATGATTCATTAATTAAAGGAAGTCTGTATACTAAATTAATTCTAATTAACGTTTATTTCTATAATTGCTGCTGAACTATTATTTTTACCTTATTCTTCCGCCCGCTTTCAAACTATATATACTCTATTCATTCATTAGCATAACATACGAACAAAAATCTGTTCAACTCTCTCTCTCTCACAACTAAAACTCTCTATTCTCTCTTCTGTGCTACTTGCTACTACTCTAAGTTAGCCGGCTTCAAGCCAAGGCTAGCTACTATGTCTCTCCTATTTTTGCTTTGTGTTTTCGTTTTCTTCACTTCACTGGTATGTTCTAATTTTGATTTCAGTCCTCAAACCAATATGTTTCTATTACTGTTACAATTCCTTGTATTTATGATATGCATTTATTTACTATTTTTGTTGTTCAACATGCTATTAGGATTTTGAATTTCCTCTACATGTTAAGTTATGCTTTGCTGGTCAATGACCATCATGTTTCTGTATACTTGGTACATGTTTCTTATGTGAATCCCCATGATTGGTACATTAGTTTGATCATGGTCCTAGTTGTTTGGTATCGATATGTTAATCTAATCCAATACCCTACTATTCCCCTGATCCTCTGAACCTGTAGGAGTTTCTGATTATGTGCTCATATATGTTCCTGCCTGCTACATGTTTGCCCTCATATACTCCATATTTGTCCCTCCAATCCCATTCCATTGCTTGTGTTTGTTGGACTATTCTTGGCCCTTGGTGTGATGCTGACTTTGTTTTGGTTCTGAGATTGGTATGCATGCTTCTTGAAATTGTTTTCATCTGTTAAACTTTGTTGTAAAACTATTTCAATTAAGTCTCTCTTTTCAAAATTGTTTCTTACTTACCCTTTTTTCAAAACTGTTTTCTTACTTAAACTCTTCAAAACTATGTCGATCACTCTCACTCTACTCTTAGACCACTAAGTTCTGCCCCTTTTGTATGAGCATTGCCTTGGGACCCTTGAGCTCCCTTTGAAATTTAACATACAAAAGTTGGCCTTTCCACACTGTACTTACTCTATCTTGGCTATGAAATCTAGGTGTGAGCAATGCTTGGGAGCCCTTGAGGTCCTTAGGGTACTCAGACACACCCGGATTATGAGTAAGGTTGTGAAACAATACTTGGCATTGAGGACCTGGAGACTTGGGCCTATTCTGTAGGCTCTCTATAATTAAATTCTTCTTTTTTCTTTATTTTCAGTTATGTAATTCATATTCAAAAATCTGTAATAATTATTTATAAATGACTCTAACGTTGGATAGTGAAAACGGGTGGGTAATATGCATGTTGTAGTATAATCCAGGGTAGAAATCAAGTTCCTAGGTTTACTTTCTCTATGCGCAATAGCAGCTATGTTTAGGTACAATGTACCAAGCATGCCATGCATTAGATATCATGCTATTTAGGATCTATATGTATTGTTTTCAGCATCTCATCCACACTTAGAAATCCTATCTATAGGGTAGATAATAGCAATAAAATAAGCTTCTATGATGTGATTCTGCCCATGTAAATATCTTCTAAAATTTTATTTATCCTGCTACGTGTTAACACGATTTGTTATTCATGCACTCACCATATTACAACCATGCTTCGCACTTAGAAATCTTGATTTAGTCACTCCGGTCCATTTTGAAGCTGTGCATTTAGAAATCCTGTTTAAGCTATAATGCATCATGCTGCATTAGACATCATGTTATAGGATTGCACTTCTTCAATCACACTAGTCTAAATACAGATATATAAACAGTCCTCATATTCTAGACAAACTGGTAATTAGTCTCTGGATGTTTGCAACATTTAGAATTGCATGCTATTAGGTATAACAACCTAGAATTATTAACAAATCTTAATATCTTCTACATTTTATTTTACACCTAGGCAAGCCTTAGGTAATCGACTTTAAAAATAAAACCAAAACCGTCTTTATGATTAGTGTTTAACTGTCAGCATGTTAAAATTAGTAGGCAAGCCTTATTAGGACTTCCTCTCTGAGATATGTAATAAATCTGACTCTGCTGTTATCACTTAGATACCATGCTTAGGATATGAATTTAGACATTAATTGTGTATGAGTCATGCTGTTTATGCGTGCTATGTGTGGAGGTATATCTGAGCCTTTTATTTATCTTCCATGCTCCCCTTTAATTGAAGTCCTATCTGTTTATTATGTGTCGCCTTAGTATTGTACCTTTAAACTTGAGGGTATGCCTAGAACCCCCTTTTTATAGGATATGAGTCCTAAATTCCTCCAGGACTGATAGGAAGGGATGGGTAACAACATGCAATAGGGGTCGTGACAAACCCTCGCTTTAATTACCTTAATAGGGTGGGAAAGGATAGATATGGATATGATGACCGGTGCGTTAATACCACGTGTCGCCCCTCTTTGAGGAGTGTCATACCGGGTATTGCATTGATGTGATCCATATTATAAACTAACCTAGGATACCTCTTTACATTCACAAATATGCTTAGATTGTAATTCTTTTCAAAATCTAGCTTTTCATTAATTGTTTTTTCAAACATCTGTGTACTTCAACTTAAATCCCCTATTATTTGAGCCATACTTGTTTAATTGCTAAATTATACAAATTCACAAAAGTTTTTTGGTCGAGAACCACATTGGTGGATCCTGAGGGGTGCCTAACACCTTTCTCTTATGATAATTTTAAGCCCTTACCCTGTCTCTGATTACCAAACGTAGTTATAAATGAACCCTCTAGGTTCCCTAACACACCTTAAATTGTTAGGTGGTGACTCTTCCAAATACAAGCCCCTTTGCTAAAAGGAACGAGTTGTCTCAACCAAAATGTCAGAAACCGGATTTTGCGTGAAAAAGAGGGCGCGACAGCATGGCGAATCTGCTCGGGATTT
This sequence comes from Nicotiana glauca, assembly GCA_026770625.1. NCBI lineage: Eukaryota > Viridiplantae > Streptophyta > Magnoliopsida > Solanales > Solanaceae > Nicotiana > Nicotiana glauca. Next base: position 204,829 of record MU721219.1, on the reverse strand, counting down.
TAGGATTTTACCATTTTAGATCATTTTTGTGAATGTGTACCCCCCCCCCCCATGTGCAACTATTTGTTCAATTCCTTTAAGCGTTTAATTACTTCTTCAAAAGCAAACAGACGTATCTTTCTTGTTTCCTTCTTTGTAACCATTTTAAATTATAAAATTATTGTATTTATCGCTTTCTTAACGTGTAAATACATTACAACATATTTTTAATTATTGCACAATCATGCTCAACATAATACTCCACTCGTCCCAAACAAAATACTATAGCAACCCTTGATGAGTGATTGCGCCCTTCCTATATCATTACCCCCAAATTCGGAAAGGCTTATTTGCGGTAAAACTTGTCGATCAGCGGTGCAGTCCTCGATTCCGTACCTTCCCCCTTGAGTTGTCCGCCCAAGGGTACCAATCTAAAACCCCATAGAAACCTTAATTTGTTATTGTTATTGCATGCATCATGGTCAAACCTAGCCAGGCTAAAAGTGTTGTCCGCACAATAGGTTTTAAGATAGCCTTATCCAAAAGTCCATTAGGTTTCCCTAAACCCAAACGGACATCATCACGTTCTGTGCATTTATTTGGAGAACTAAATGCTTCATCCTAATTGTTGATGTTAAATAGTTGAGTCTGGTGGGGGTGAGGGCCTAACTTTGTTTGCCTTTCAGAAATTTGAGGCACGAAGTCCCTAGATTGGGCATGGTCACCATTATCCACCCAAGATTGCTGAGTTGGTGGAAAGATTTACATTTTAGTGACAAAACCCTTGTCAGAAAATATCTGGGTAATCTACCACCCCTCCTGGAGATCTAGCCTAACAACGTGATAATAGAGGCTACTACCTTATTTTGGGATTGTGAAAGGTTCGTGTTCCGCTTTGGGGATTTCATGAATTGGGGAAGTTGTTCAAAGGAGCCAAGAATGTCGAGTCTGAGGAAAGTACTTCTACGACCAAATAGATAGGAATTTACTTTTTCGCTTTTATGAATGTAATAAGGAAAACGACCATTATTGACCTTTATATCTTGCTTATTTAGTGTCGTTTTGGGATTCGTCTATTTTTATCAATAAAATGAGGCATTTAGCATTCTAAGTTCTCCAAATCAATTTGTCGCTAGGCCTACCTCGGGAACAAAGAGGTTCCCAAATTATGACACGCTTTACATTCTCACACTATATGTTTAAATATTGCAATACTTTTTATAATCCTCACTGACTTTATTGCCCTCCCCAAAGGTTAGTTCGTGCACTCTGGCATCATAATCTTATTTCACAAGATCCATGGGCTCTCTACCCACTCTTCTTCCTAGTCCCTCTAAAGGCAAGAATAAAATGGAAGATTTAAACAACATCAGGAAAGAGAACAGAGTTGAACGGGTAGAGGCCACTAATGGCCAGGGTATTCGGGGTTCTAATGAAAATGTGTCACAATTTGAACATAAACTATTGAAATTCCAAGAAGAGCTCGATCAGGTTCGAAATCTGGCAAACGTGTCATTTTCCCTCAACACCCCAACATCAACTTCCCCAACGCTCAAAACCCTACACCTCCTCAAAATATCCCAAAATAGCAGAATCATCCTACACCCCACAATCACGCTACTCCACCAAAGAACCAATGTAGCACATGTCATACCCCAAACAACACTCCATTACTCATCCCAGAACCTCAGAACTCCACAAACGACCATTTCCACACCCATATGCTAGGCCACCATAACAATCCTATCTACATGGAGACCATGTCACACTCCATTGAAACTATCTCATACACACTTGAGTCTGATGAAAAGGATCTGCCTATCAGGAACTTGGTCGAGGAACTTAAGAAACTGACAAGTCGGATTCAGGGCGTCGAGGGAAGCAAAGGGATCAAGGGGCTGAATTATGAGCACCTTTGCATATAGCCTGATGTCGTATTGTCTGAGGGGTACAAACCTTCTAAGTTCAAAATATTTCATGGTACGGGTGATCCAAGTGTCCATCTGAGGACCTATTGCGACAAGCTGGTTGGAGTAGGGAAGGATGAAAGGATCCGCATGAAGCTGTTCATGAGGAGTTTGAAAGGAGATGCACTGTCTTGGTACATTAGCCAAGATCCCAAGAAATGGTCAAGCTAGGTGAGCGTGTCATCTGACTTTATGGACAGATTAAGATTTAATATAGCGAATGCACCAGACATACTCTATATCCAGAATTTGAAGAAGAAGCCCACGGAGACATTTCGCGAGCATGCTACTCGCTGGAGGTTTGAAGCTGCTAAGGTCAGACCCGCCTTTGAAGAGGAGCAAATGAACAAGATCTTTGTCTGGCTCAGGACCCACACTATGATGAACGGTTGATGATGATTGAGAACCACAAGTTCTCCGATATTATCAAATTAGGTGAAAGGATTAAAGAGGGTATTAAAAGTGGTATGGTCACAAATTTCGAAGCCTTGCATGCTACGAATAAGGCTCTACAGTCCGGTGGTGTGTCCAAGAAAAAAGGACGTGGGGGCCGTGATGGTTTCATAAAGGACCAAGTCTCCCCTCAGATACCAAACTTACCCAACACCTCCACTCACATACCAACCAACACCAAATTACCAAGCACCCTCACCCACATACCAAGCTCCGCTACCAACTAATTAATCATCTCCACCTCCTACACATCAACCTACTTCACCAAGATAACCCCAACCCGCTCATGTCTACCACACTTATAATTCTCAACTATCCCATTATCAGTCACCCCCTGCATGCCAAAACTTTCCTAGACCTCGACCTAATTTTTATCGCATACCACTAAAACAATATACCGCCATCGCTGAACCCATCGACCAGTTGTATGAGAAGCTCAAAGCTGCTAGTTATGTCACCCCCATCCCTAGGCAACCCCTGAGAATCATTCGCAATAGGTTAACCCAAACAAGTCATATGCATACCACTCTAGCATGAAAAAGGCACACCATCGATGAATATCGCTCTTTGAAAGACAAGATACAGTCTTTGATTGATAACAAGATCATTGTGGAAAAGGAACCCACTCCAAACGTCTGCAAAAATCCCTTACCAGACCATAAGGGTAGAGGTATCCATATGATTGAAGTAGAAGATGACTGGGATCTCGAGGGATCAATCGGGTTGATCGCACAAGGTGATGACCCAAAGAAACTCGCAATTACTCTCAATCCAATCATAGTACAGATCCAACCGTCTGAGGACGCTGAGGTGAATATGTTTATACCTCTTGAGTTTGAAGCAACGCCACCCGCAAAGACATCGGTGCCAATTGAGGTTGAATTTGTGTCTCCGGCAACTGCACCCGCACCATTTGAGGTTGCAGTCTTACCACCCAAGGCACATGTTCCATTCGAAATGAGGATAGTCGTGCCGATCCCAGTGATGATGTCAACCACACCACCCTTTTATACAAATGTTATACCCTGGGACTATACAGCCAAGGCGAGAAGGAAAGGCAAGGTCAGGAGTGAAGAAACTATCGCAGAATAGGGTATGACAAAAACTAGTAGAGTCTATACCCCTGAACATCCAGCTGAATCAAGCAAGCAGGCTTCCAATTGGCCACCCTTGATTGAGATAGGTCCGAATGACCTTTGGAGAAAAGTACAAGCCAAGGAGTATTCGGTCATCGACCAGTTGAACAAGGCGCCAGTACAAATATCCATTCTCTCTTTGCTGCAAAATTCTGAGACGTACAGGAATGCTTTGTTGAAGGTGCTGAATGAAGCGTACGTACCAAATAACATCACTAGCGGGGAAATGGATAATATGGTAGGACAAGTGTCGGAAAGCCATAAGATCGCCTTTCATGAGGACGAACTGCCCCCTGAAGGGTTGGGGCATAACAAAGCATTGCATATCCCCGTGCAACGCGAAGATCATTTCATCACCAAAATCCCGATCGATAGAGGGTCCACTCTTAACATTTGTCCGCTGATAATGCTCAAGAAGTTGGGTAAAGGGCTGCATGAGATAAAAGATGGAGCAATCAATGTGAAAGCTTTCAATAGTTTGCAGAGGTCCACCATTGGTAAGATTAGTCTATGCTTGCATATGGGACCAACCTGGTTCGAGGTCGATTTCCAGGTAATAGATGTACCAGCATCTTACAACTTGCTATTGGGACGTCCAAGGATCCATGCTGCTGGGGCCGTAGCGTCAACGCTGCATCAGGCAGTAAAGTTTGAATGGAATCACCAGGAAGTGATCATTCACAGCGACGATAGCAACCCTATATATAGTTGCCAGACTATTCTGGCGATCAAGGGAAGAAGGAAGCTGGGTGGAGAAGCATACCACCACATTGAACGGGTCAATGCTATCGACAAAAATAAATGGTGGGATAGCAAAATCGAGAGTATACTGAGTTAGAGTGGGTACGAGCCTAGCAAAAGGGTCTGCAAGAACCTCCAAGGAATCTCTAAACCCATAAAACTCAAGAAACATTGCACTACCTTCAGTTTAGGATATGAATATACCTGGGAAGAAGTCAATAGCTGGTCGCCACTATGGCGTGGTCCTTACTACCTACTAGAGCAGCCAATACTGCATTTGGAGCAGACCTTCCAACAAACTGACATTATTTATAGGTAAGATGAAGAAGAAACACTTGCAGTGGTGAGTAACTTGTTTCTAGAGGATGGTGATATAGACTGTTGCGTTATTCTCAAGGAGGAGGGGGAGGAAAGCCCTTGCATATAGGCTATGAGCATAGGGGGACATCTCAAGAATTAGACCATCGGGACAACCAAAGCCCGACGAGCCTCGGGGTAGCAAGGCTAAAACAAACATTATTTGCTCTTTTTACTTACTAAATGACTTTCTTTTCACATTTTTCAATTCCCGCAATAAGATCTTCGATGTTCAAAACAGTTATTCATTTTATCAAAAGCATTTTTTATTTTTCTCATGAATCAATATTTATTGCTATCGTTTTCTCTCATTACTTTACATATACATTATTACTATTACTTTCCTTGATGAACCAATGATTGTGACATGCAATGAGATAACGCAACAAACAGACATTGATTTAGAGGAAGATGACATACCTGACGAGATTGTCAAAAGAAGTTGAGAATTTTGAGAACAGACCTAAGTCCAACTTGGACGATACCGAAATTGTCAATTTGGGAGATTCAGAAAACGTTAAGGAAACACGAATCGGCATTCACCTGTCGCCATCAGAGAAGAAAGAATACACAAAATTTCAAAAGGAGTGTGAGGACATATTCACTGGTCTGATATTAGCCGATTCATAGAACAAACTACCAACCAATCCAATGTGTCCACCGATAAAGCAAAAACTCAGGAAGTTCAAGCTTGATATGAGCTTGAAAATCAAGGAAGAAGTCACCAAGCAGATCAATGCTAAGGTTCTCAGGGTAGTAGAATACCCGACGCGGTTAGCCAACATTGTGCATGTGCCAAAGAAGGATGGGAAAGTCATAGTCTATGTCGACCACCGGGATCTCAACTGGGCCAGTCCAAAATACGACTTCCCTTTGCCAAATATTCACATCCTGATTGACAATTGCGCCAAGCATGAGCTATATTCATTCGTAGATTGCTTTGCTGGTTATTATCAAATATGGATGGATGAGGAAGATGTTAAGAAAACGGCTTTCATTACACCGTAGGGAGTATACTGTTAGAAGATGTTTTCATTCGGCCTAAAGAATGCAGGGGCCACCTACATGAGGGCCATGACTACCATCTTCCATGATATGATACACAAGGAGATTGAGGTATATGTGGATTATGTTATTATAAAGTCCAAGAAGGCCACTGACAACATAGAAGATCTGAGGAAGTTCTTTAATAGACTGAGGAAATACAACTTGAAATTAAACCCCGCGAAGTGTGCATTTAGGGTTCCTGCTAGGAAATTGCTTGGATTTATTGTGAGCCGCCGAGGAATAGATCTGGATCTATCGAAGGTCAAAGCCATTCAAGAACTACCACCTCCAATGAACAATAAAGATATGATGAGTTTCTTGGGAAGGCTTAACTACATTAGCCGATTCATAGCACAATCTACAGTTATCTATGAGCCGATCTTCAAGATGTGAAAGAAGGATGCCATCGCCAAATGGACCAATGATTGCTAAAGGTCCTTCGATAAAATCAAGGAGTACCTGTCAACACCCCTAGTCTTAGTCCCGCCTGAGCTAGGTAGACCCTTATTACTCTACCTTGCAGTGTTAGATGGAGTTTTTGGCTATGTTCTGGGGTAGCACGATGAAACAGGAAGGAAGGAGCAAGCCATTTCCTATCTCAGCAAGAAGTTCGACCTATACTAGGCCCGGTATTCTCTGTTGAAACGCACCTGTTGTGCTTTGACTAGGGTAGCTCAGAAGCTGAGACATTACTTCTATGCCTATACTACATATCTCATATCGAGAATGGATCCCTTGAAGTACATCTTTCAGAAGCACATACCCACTGGCAAGCTAGCCAAGTGGAAAATCCTGTTGAGTAAGTTTGACATTGTTTACGTAACTCAGAAAGCAGTCAAGGGATAGCCACTGGTAGACCACCTTGCTAAATACCCTGTGGATGGAGAATATGAACCCCTGAAAATGTATTTTCCTGATGAAGAGGTATCATTCATAGGAGAAGAAATTGCGGAATCCTATGACGGTTGGAGAATGTTCTTCGATGGAGCAGCAAACTTTAAAGGAGTTGGCATTGGAGCAGTCCTAATATTAGAAACCTGTCAGCATTATCCGGTGTCTGCCAAACTCAGGTTCCCCTACACCAACAATATGGCCGAGTATGAAGCCTACATCTTAGGAATCAAAATGGACATTGACATGAACGTTCAAGAGCTGCTAGTGATTGGAGATTCAGACTTACTTATACATCAGGTACGAGGATAATGGGCAGCCAAGAATTTCAAGATACTCCCGTATCAGCACCGCGTACAGGAATTGAGGAAGAGGTTCACGAAGAGGAAATTTCAACATGTTCCTAGAATCCATAATGAGTTCACTGATGTATTGGCCAACCTATCATTTATGATACAACATTCAAACAAGAATTTCATTGATCCCATTCTGGTGACAATCCATAATCAGCCAGTTTACTGTGCCCATGTTGAAGAAGAAGTAAACGGAATGCCTTGGTTTCATGATATCAAGGAATATTTGGCAAAAGGAGAGTACCCAGAGCTTGCAAATCCTACTCAGAAACGCACACTTAGGAGATTATCCAACTTCTTTCACAACGTAGGAATCCTATATAGGAGGACTCCCAATTTAGGATTATTAAGATGTGTCGACGCAAAGGAAGCATACAAGCTACTAGAGTAAATTCATGCTGGGACCTACGGTCCACATATGAACGGTTTTGTCTTAGCAAAGAAGATACTCCGGGCTGGTTACTTTTAGATGACTTTGGAAACGGACTACATCCAGTATATTCGGAAATGCCACCGCTGTCAGATATATGCAGATATGCTAAAGGTACCTTCGAATGAGCTTAATGCAACAAGCTCACAGTGGCTATTCACCGCATGGGGAATGGACGCTATTGGACCAATCGAGGCTACCGCTTCCAACGGACACAGGTTAAGTCTAGTAGCATTGACTATTTCACCAAATGGGTCGAAGCAGCATCTTATAAAGCGATGACTAAGAAATTTGTGGCAGACTTTATCCGCGACCGTATTGTTTGTCGATTCGAAATTCCAGAGTCAATGATTACTGATAATGGCTCCAACCTCAATAGGGACTTGATGAAAGTTATGTGAGAAACTTTCAAGATCAAACACAAGAATTCCATAGCCTACAGACCTCAAATGAATGGAGCTGTAGAAGCTGCCAACAAGAATATTAAGAAGATATTGTAGAAAATGATAGAGAAGCATAAACAGTGGCACGAGAAGTTATCATTTGTTCTAGTGGGGTATTGCACCACAGTCCACACATCAACCGGGGAAACCTCCTATATACTGGTTTATGGTACAGAGGCTTTCATTCCCGTTGAGGTAGAAATTCCTTCCCTAAAGATCATACAAGAAGCTGAGCTCGGCGATGCAGAGTGGGTAGAAAGTCATTATGAGCAACTAGCCCTTATAGACGGAAAGAGAATAAATGCAGTCTTCCATGGTCAACTCTATCCAAACAGAATGTCCATAGCCTTCAACAAAAGAGTCAAGCCAAGACAGTTCACACCGGGGCAACTAGTATTGAAGAAGATTTTTCCGCATCAAGATGAAGCCAAAGGGAAGTTCTCTCCCAACTAGTAGGGTCCATACATGGTTCACCGAGTTTAGACAGGAAGAGCCCTCATACTTGCAAAAATGGACAGAGAAGTCTAGCCAAAGCCGATCAATTCAGATGCAGTCAAGCGTTACTATGTATAATCTTTATGCTTTCCTTGTGTGATAAAAATTGAACTATGCCTGACTTGATTCCCGTTTAAGAGAGGATACGTAGGCAGCCCTATAGGTTCGGTCACAAGTCAATAAAAATTTCATTTCCCCTCGCAATTGGAAACTGGGGCAGAATTTTGAGGAGGACCCTCAAAATTCCGAAGTTTCGCACGAGCAATAGTTAGAAATGTCAACCCATCAAACTGGGTAAGAATTTTGAGGAGAACCCTCAAAATTTCATAGCAATAGAGGTTGCAATGTCCTAAACTACGTCACAGTCGTCGGTTCATCTGAAAGTTATTTCTAATTAAACATTTATGTTATACTTTTATTAGCAATGCTACCCTAATAATACAGATGGTATCTTCATTTCAAAGCCAAACGAGTCAAGAAAAGCCAGCGGGGATGTGAACTAACCTCCCTCTTACAAAATTCACAATTTTTCTTTGGATGTAGGTACTATGATTGTGAAATCCTTAAACATATTGTACACCTAGGGATAAACATTGTTCAAAAATATGATTCTTAGAACCATTGCACTTGCCAACATTTGCTATCAGCACACACAAGTAATGCTCCGTAGTCACAATGCTCCCAGTAATCACAATGCCGCAATCTGCTGTCAGCTAAGAAAACTCTACTGTCATTTGTTATTTAATTTCCTGCATAAGGCTACCATTCTGCCTTTCAAGACTAAACGTTGTCTCCCTCTGCATTTGTATTGCATAAGGCTACCATTCTGCCTTCCAATTTGCATAAGGCTACCATTCTGCCTTCCGAGACTAAATGTTGTCTCCCTCTGCATCTGTATTGCATAAGGCTACCATTCTGGATTCCAATTTGCATAAGGCTACTATTCTGCCTTTCAAGACTAAACGTTGTCTCCCTCTGCATCTGCATTGCATAAGGTTACCATTCTTCCTTCCAATTTGCATAAGGCTACTATTCTACCATTTGAGACTAAACGCTATCTCCATCTGCATTTGCATTGCAAAAGGCTACTATTCTGCCTTCCAATTTGCATAAGGCTAATATTCTACCTTCCGAGACTAAACGTTGCCTCCATCTGCATTTGTATTGCATAAGGCTACTATTCTACTTTCCAACTTGCATAAGGCTACCATTTTGCCTTCCGAGACTAAGCACTATCTCCATCTGCATCTGCATTGCATAAGACTAACATTCTTCCTTCTGAGACTAAACATTGTCTCCATCCACATTGCACTGCTGAAAGATCGCCATTTATTACATTCGCACGGCTGAAAGATCGCCACACTGCACAGCTGAAAGATCGCCACATATTACATTCGTACAGATGAAAGATCGCCATATTGCATGGCTGAAAGATCGCCACATCACACGGCTGAACGATCGCCACATTGCATGGCTAAAATATTGCCACATATTACATTCGTACGGCTAAAAGATCACCACATTGCACGGCTGAAAGATCGCCATATTGCACGTCTGAAAGATCGCAACATACCATATTGCACGGCTGAAAGATCGCCACATTGCATGGCTAAAAGATCGCCACATTGCACGCTGAAAGATCACCACATGATATTGCATCTTTCATGGGCTAAAATATCGCTAACTCATCCAAAGGCATCATCGTTCGAAGGCACCATCTTCATAGCCCGAGAATACCATGTCATGGCCCAAGTATTTTCTTTCAATCTTTTACATATCACCATTCTTCCAACCCTATACGTTGCGTCCGTTCTTGTAAAACTTCATCGATATACTTCGCCGATGACTCCTGAGATACATACAGCTTGATTCCTGTATAACCGGGGATATGTAGGCAACTTAGAAACCATGGTGCGGCCTAAATCTCTTCAAACTGTTTTGCTCGGTCAAAATTGGCCATCATATCTTTACCTAACAACTCTTTCATCCTTCCCGGATAAAGAGGGGCAGCTGTTAACACCCAATTTTTCCTCAAACTATTTGTTTAAATTTGCATATATACCTTCAAAATCACTTTTATAATAATTGGTATTTTTCCATAATTTTCCATATTATTATCAATTTATTTTTCAAATTTATTCAGTACTTTATATCTAATAATTATACATAAATTATATTACAAGTAATTTCAAAGTATTTCTTAGCTCAATATATCATTTTTAATCCTATTAGGATTTAATTATATCACAAATTATCCAATTTGGCATGGTTTGGCTATAATTACAATAATTTTGCAATTATAGCCTAATTGTACACTTTATGCTATTTTAATTCAATACTCAGTCATTTTATACTGTAAATATTAATTAATTACCATAATTTCACGTATTTATCTTTAATTTTATTTTATCTAATTATTAGCTATTTTTATTAATTATTTATCTAATTTTGATGGGTATTTAACAATTAGCCTTTCTTATTTAAATATAGCCTAATTAAACCTGGTCCAAATTAAATAACCCACCAAACCCTAAGACCAATACCCTATTCTACCCGGCCCAATCCCCATTCCATCTGAGTCGTTGATTATTTTGAATCAACTGTTCAGATCAATCCCTTCCTAATTTAACCCCATAATGACTACCCCAATCTCTCATTTCCCCTCCTCTCATTCTCTCTTAACCGGTCTCTCTATCTCCCTCTCTCTATCTCTGGTTCTCCCTAGAACCTTCCCTTCCCCCCTACTCTCCGATGGACCCTGTCCACCTTATCCGGCCACCTCCCTCGCCAGAAACCATGGCTTCTCATTATCTCATGGCCTCTGTTTTACCCCACGCTAGTTTGACACTACACTGAGGTCCTCAGGTGAACCTAGAGCGGTTCAACTCCTACCCATGGTCCTTCATGCTATTTTCTGGCCACCTCCGGCCGTTTGAGTAAGATCTATGACTTTTTCGGCTAAAATCGATAACATTTTAAGGTTTTCTCATCTTCTCTGTGTTCTCCTAAACCCTAACTCTTAAGATGTTTCGATTTCTTTTAGATCTGTCTTAGATATGTGTATATTATGAGCTTTTTTTATATTGCTCAAAGGTTTTTTCTGATTTTTCTATAGTAACTCTTCATCTTCAACTAGGGCTTTAACCCCTTTTCAAAAAAAATGCTTTTCTTCTATTTTTTCAGTATTAATCTATGAATCTCACTGTATTTAAACGTTTGTTTGAGCCTTTTTGTCATGACCCAGATTTTCCACATTCGGGAGTCCTGATGGTGCCTACTCGTAGAAGCTAGGCAAGCCACGAAATTTAGAAATCTTAAGCTCTTTCATTTTAATCCTTTTTTAACAACTTCTAATAAGAGGTGATCAAAATTTAAATAATAGAGGAAGATGAAATTAAGCGGAAGACTTTGACTAATATAATACCAAAATAAATATGAAAAGGCCCACATGTCTCTCTACACTGAAACCGGTGTCACAATATTCACGGACTGTCTATTAGTGCTACATATAAAGTTTGAAAAAGGAAATACAGTATGTCTTGGAAATAGGTGAAAACAAAACATTATAATAGATAGAAAGGAACGTCGGGACTGCGGACACCTGCAGGACTACCTCGGGCTCGCTGATCGGACTGAAGGCTGGCTCCCTAAGTGCTACTGCTCAAATGTTGCTCTGGTATCTGCACATAGTTCAGAGTGTAGCATCAGCACAACCGACCCTATGTGCTGGTAAGTGTCTGGCCTAACTCCGGCGAGGTAGTGACGAGGCTAGGACTAAACTCCAGATAAAGGTGCAGTTATATAGCGTACAACGGAAAAATAGCAGAAATAAATATTTAAATGTGAGGGGATACATGCTACGGAGAAAATATCAAGTCCAGCAAGACTTAAAGTGATATATGAAGGGATAACTCAGAATCCACAACCAAACAATAATAATAATGTTGCGGCGCGCAACCCGATCCATTATAATATTTAACACTATTGCGGCGTGCAACCCGGTCCATTATAACATTTGTTGCGTCATGCAACCCGATCCGTATTTAGTACTGTTGCGACATGCAACCCGATCCATATATAATATTGTTGCGGTGCGCAACCCGATCCATATTTTTTTATACTTTTAGCAACAACCATACCAAGTATCCCGGTAATGGATCAACAATAAACTACACTATCTCGACAAATGATTCAACAGTAAAAGTAAGTACGTCCCGGCAAGCGAGAATCAGCTATAACCAATCTTAATTCAACTTCTACTCATCTCAGACAACACCAATACCCAAACAAAAGTACCTTCCATGAAAACAAACTCAATTCTTACTCAATATCAAGAATCATCAAGTAAAGCATCCGTAGTATCATTTAAGATCATAACAAATTGCAATTTAAGACTCACGGTCATGCTCGACACCAACGTATAGATACTCATCACCATGCCTATACGTTGTACTCAACAAAAAGCAAATTGCAAATAGGACTCAACTCCTACTCCCACAAGCTAAGGTTAGACCGAATACTTACCTCAAACTTCCAAGGCCAACTAAATCCTCAAATACCGCATTTCCTTTCGAATTCAGCTTCAAATCAATTGTATCTATACATAATCGACTTAATAACATCAATAAATGCTAAACAATCCAATCCCAATACTTAATTATAGCCTTTTAGTCATTCTTCCCAAAAATCCAAAAATTGACCCCGAGCCCGCTTGGTCAAAATACGAGGTTCCGACCAAAACTTGATAACCCATTAAACCACGAGCCCGAATATATATATTTTTTCAAATCTGACCCCAAAATGAGGTCAAATCCCCAAATAATCAAAAGGCCCTAACTCTACCCAAATCCTTAATTTTCTACCCTTAATCACATATTTTTGGCTTAGAAATCTAATGGGTGATGATAAAAATGGAAGGAAACAATCGTAGGATTACATACCTATGGTGAAGTTTCTCTTCAAAAATTGCCCCAAGAGGTGTGGAGAAGAAGAAGTTATGAGATTTTGTGAAAATCCGGTATAGCTACTGTTTTGGACTTTTCAAAATAGTTGAGCAAAAATACTCATCGCGTTTGCGACAGGTCCATTCGCAGAGAAGAAACTCCTCGAGCCTCGCATTCGCATGCAAAGGATCGCGTTCGCGATGAACAAATTGGTGACCCCTCCCCGGAACATTACGCATTCGTGAGTGCAGGGACGCATTCGCGAAGGGTCTCCCCCCTCAGCTTCGCATTCGCGTGTCAAGCATCCCGTTCGCGAATAAGAAATTGGGCTCCTGGTATATTTGCCTTACGCATTCGCGAGTGGGCCCACGCGAACGCGAAGAATAAAATCCCTGGGCACTGAACATCATAAAACCCTGCAATGTTTTATAAGTCCAAGACCTTTCGAAATACACCCGAGCCCTCGGAGATCCAAACCAAACATACGTACTAACTCAATGACATCGTACGAACTTATCCGTGCGATCAAATCGCCAAAATAACCTCAATAACAACTAATTAAACCTCAAAATCAAAGAACTTTTTCAAACTTTTTAAAACGTCATTTTTGTAATTTAGGTCCGAATCACGTCAAATAACATTCGTTTTTCACCAAATTCCACAGAATCATCTGAAATCATATATAAGACCTGTACCAGGCACCAGAACCAAAATACTGGCCCGATCCGATCCCGTTCTAATCAAATTTCATTTCAAATTCCTTTAAACAATTTCTAGAAAAAAATTTCTTTAAAAAATCGTTTCTTGGGCTTGGGACCTCGGTATTTGATTCTGGGCATACGCTGGAGTCTCATATTTTCCTACGGACCCTACGGGACCGTCACGTCACGTGTTCGGGTCCGTTTACCAAAATGTTGACCAAAGTCAACTTAATTGCATTTTAAGTCAAAAATTTTAATATTTCACAAATTTTTCACATAATAGCTTTCCGGCTACACGCCCGGACTATGCACTCAAATCGAGGTACAGATAAAAGAGGATTTTAAAGCCTCGAAACATAGAATTAAATTAAAAGGTCATCACATTCTCCACCTCTAAAACAACCGTTCGTCCTCGAACGGACAGAAGAAGGAAGTACCTGAGTCGTGGAAAAGATGGGGATAACGGCTCCGCATATCGGACTCGGACTCCCAGGTCAATGCCTCAGTAGGCTGACTTCTCCACTGAACACGAACAGAGGGAAAACTCTTTGACCTTAACTGACGAGCATGCCGGTCTAGAATAGCCATCGACTCCTCCTCATAAGACAAGTCCTTATCTAACTCAACAGTGCTAAAATCTAACACGTGGGATGGATCGCCAGGATACCTCTGAAGCATGAACACATCAAATATTGGATGCACAGCTGATAAGCTCGGTAGCAATACAAGCCTATAAGACACCTCTCCCACTCAATCAAGAATCTCAAACTGACCGATATACCTACGGCTAAGATTGCCCTTCTTCCCAAATCTCATCACTCCCTTCATAGGCGACACTCAAAGAAATACTCGCTCACCGACCATGAAAGACAAGTCTCGAACCTTGCAGTCGACATAACTCTTTTGCCTGGACTAAGCTGAACGAAGCCTATCCTGAATGATCCTGACCTTGTCCAAGGCATCCTCAACCAGATCTGTACCCAACAACCGAGCCTCTCCTGGCTCAACCCATCCAATCGGAGACCGACACCGCCTACCATATAAAACCTTATAAGGAGTCATCTGGATACTCGAATGGTAGCTTTTATTGTAGGCAAACTCCGCTAAAGGCAAAAACTGATCCTACGAGCCTCCAAAGTTAATAACACAAGCTCAGAGCATATCCTCCAAAATTCGAATAGTCCGCTCGGACTGCCTGTCCGTCTGGGGATGAAGTGATGTGCTCAACTCAACCCGTATGCTTAACTCTCATTGAACTGCTCTCCCGAAATGCGAGTTAAACTGCGTACCTCGGTCCAAAATGGTAGACACTGGCGCACCATGAAGGCGAACAATCTCCCGGATATAGATCTCAGCTAACTTCTCAGAAGAATAGGAGATTGCTACAGGAATGAAATGTGCTGACATGGATAACCTATCAACAATGACCCACACTACATCGAACTTCTTCTAAGTCCTTGGGAGTCCAGTAACGAAGTCCATAGTGATCCACTCCCACTTCCATTCGGGAAGCTCAATCCTCTTAAATGAACCACCGGGCCTCTGATGCTCGTACTTAACCAGCTGACAATTCAAACACGAAGCCACATATGCAACGATATCCTTCTTCATCCGCCACCACCAATAATGTTGCAGCAAATCCTGATGTATCTTCGCGGTGCCCGGATGAATAGAGTACCGGGAGCTATGGGCCTCCTCTAAAATCAACTCTCGAAGACCATCCACATTAGGTACACAAACTCGACCTTGCAATCTCAAAACTCCATCATCACCTATGGTAACCTGCTTGGCACCTCCACGCTGCATTGTGTCTCTAAGGACATACAAATAGGGATCATCATACTACCGATCACGGATATGCTCCAATAAAGAAGAACGAGAGACTGTACAAGCTAACAAACGACTGGGCTCAGATACATCCAAATTCACGAACTGATTGGCAAAATCCTGAACATCCAAAGCAAGCGGTCTCTCACCGACTGGAATATAAGCAAGACTGCCCATACTGGCTGACTTCCTACTCAAGGCATTGGCCACCACATTGGTCTTTCCCGGATGATATAAAATGGTGATATTATAGTCTTTCAACAACTCCAACCACCTACTTTGCCTCAAATTCATCTCCTTTTGCTTTAACAAATACAGAAGACTCTTGTGATCCGTGAACACCTCACATTCAACGCCGTACAGATAGTGCCTCCAAATCTTCAATGCATGAACAGTGGCTGCCAACTCCAAATCATGAACCGTATAGCTCTTCTCATGAATCTTCAACTGTCGCGAAGCATAGGTATTGACCTTGCCATCCTGCATCAACATTGCACCAAGTCCAATATGAGAAGCATCACAACAAACTGTATAAAGCCCTGAACCTGTGGGCAAAACCAACACCGTTGCCATAGTCAGGGCTGTCTTGAGCTTCTAAAACCTCACCTCACACTCGTCCGACCATCTGACCTAGGCACCTTTCTAGGTCAACATGGTCATCGGGCTGTAATAGATGAAAACCCCTCCATAAACCGATGATAGTAGCTTGCCAATCCTAAGAAACTCCGAATCTCCATAGCTAATGCTGGTTTGGGGCTAGTTCTTGACTACCTCAATCTTCTTCGGATCCACCTGAATACCCTCTGCTAATACAGCATGACCAAGAAATGCAACTGAACTCAATCAGAACTTACACTTCGAGAACTTAGCATATGACTGACTATCCCTCAGGGTCTGAAGAACAACTCTAAAGTGCTGCTCGTGCTCCTCCTGGCTGCGAGAATATACCAATATATCATCAATGAAGACTATCACGATCGAATCCAAATAAGGCCTAAACACTCGGTTCATCAAATCCATAAAAGTTGTCGGGGCATTTGTCAACCCGAATGACATCACCAAGAACACATAATGCTCGTACCGAGTGCGAAAAGTTATCTCAGGAACATCGGATGCCCTAATTCTCAACTGATGGTAGCCAGATCTCAAGTCAATCTTTGAAAATACCTTGGCACCCTGAAGCTGATCAAACAAATCCTAAATCCTCGACAGCGGATACATATTCTTGATTGTAA
>MU721219.1:113875-144457 GCA_026770625.1 Nicotiana glauca | reverse complement strand
CAGGAGTTAAGATCTTGCTCTACTCAATCGTATATGCAATCTAGAAATCCCATCTCCCGAGTTCAATCCTAGATTTGTAGATATTATTCAATTGGTGATCAAACATTTAAATAATTAAGTGCAAGATTGAAGAAATAAACAAATATGATAAAATAATAAGAACAATTCAAGCTTCAAACTACAATACGTTCATGTAGCACCCAAAACTCTTGAACTAATGAACTATAAAATTAAAAGAAAGAGAAGAGAAGAAAAATCAGTTAGAAGCCTCCTCCAAGCGTGGTGTGTGTTCCTCCACGTGAATTCCCCTTCAAAGTATGCTAGATCTCCCCAAAGTGGCGTCCTCCCTTCAAAAATATGTTTAGTCTTGCTTTTATACGTGTTGGGTAGGTCTAGGGCCGAAATAACCTTGTCCCTTGAAAAGTTGGACAAAATTCCAGTTACTGGCGCCCTGGCTAGTGCCAGGCGCCCTCCACGTCTCTTAAATGTTTAAGCTTCTATTTCTGACACCACAAGTAGGGCTGGGCACAACCCGTGGCGCTGAAATTTCCCATTTTCCGTTTTTTGTCCGTTTTGGCTCTAGTTTCGTACATTCCGCCCCCGACTGCTCCCGAATCATTCCTAACATGAATACACATCAAATTTATACCTAAAGTCTGAAATAATTGAGGGTATTGTTTACCCTTATAAATAGATAAAAATTGAATTTATACGTGATTTTAAAGATACATAGATTAATTTGATATAAGGGATTAATGAAGTTAGATAAGCAATTAAAAGATAGAATAATAACCAAACCAATGATGATACCGAACCCGGGCTCGGTTAAAGGCTTAACAAGAAGCTCGCCTTCGGTTCCGGACCAATGTTTATGAAAGAACTTATGAATCACAACAAGAATTTTCAATAGCCAGAGAAAAATAGATGTATATTGCCTTAGTATGCCTGCTACAATGTCTCTAATGAATAGTCAGCTTACCCTTTATATAGTAGGAGAATTTTACCCTAAGTACAATTCTAAAAAAGGTCAAAATCTTTCTTCTCACTAATCCCTGATCTACCACTGATACGGACCGAGATTTATGTCGTGACATCCGGTTTGGCACGGATATCACGACCCTTTGTTAATCTTGTGCAGTCATTTGGCTATTCGTTCTCAGGTCTCATTATTTGAATTAGTCCGGGGGCATGATCTTGATGGCTCCAGGGGTATGACCTCGATGTCTCCGGGGGGCAGGTGTTTTGTTCGAGCTTTGATATGGGCGGCTCCCGACTTCGATCTTGACTACGCACAGTTGTGTCCTCTCTTCATACTCCCCATCGATAAATTGAGGTGGTTCTTACCTCCGATTTTACCCATATACAGATAGTCCCCCCATTTCTCAGATAGTAGGTTTGCCGAAATGATGAGAAACGACAGATGTTTCTCGATTCCTTCTTTCATATTCTATAATATAAAATGAAAAAGAAGCCGAAATGTCCCATTAATCGTGTCATTCTAACTTCGAGCACGTGTCGACCATCGGTTGGTTACCCCTGAATGTGAAGCATACTTTTTTCTATATAAGGTTTCACCCCTTGTTTTCTTCACTTTTCGATGAGGCTTCTATGTGACGACCCAAAGGTTCATCACCTATTTTAAATTGAATTATGTATCTCCGACACCTTGAAAACCTCATTTAGAGTTGCCTCGATTTTGCGTGCGCAGTCCGGATGCATAGCCGGAAAGCTTAAATATAAAATTCTGTAAAAAATGCTAAGTTTTGATGTTAAAATGAATAAATTTAACTTTGATCAACATTTTGGGTAAACGGACCTGGACTCGTGATTTGATTGTCTTGGAGGGTCCGTAGGAAAATATGAGACTCGGATGTATGCCCGAAACTGAATTCCGAGGTCCCGATCCCGAGAAATAAATTTTTAAAAGAAATTGTTTTTCTAAAATTGTCAAGGAAAATTGAAATAATATTTGATTAGAACGTGTTGGTATCAGGCCCGTATTTTTAGTTCGGTGCCCAGTACAGGTCTTATATATGAATTGAGATGTTTCTGTAAAATTTGGTTAAAAACGGACGTCGTTTGTCGTGATTTGAGCATAAAGTTCTAAATTTGAAACTTGATGAAGTTTGAGGAAAAAAATTCATGATTTTGAGGTTTGATTCATTGTTTTGAGGTTATTTAGGCAATTTTATCTCACAGATAAGTTTGTATGATGTTGTTGAGTTAGTACATGTGTTTGGTTAGGAGCACCGAGGGCTCGGGTGTGTTTCAGAGGCGTTTCGGAATGGTTTTAGGCTTATCAAAGTTGCAGGTTTTCCAGTTCTGGTATGGCCTTCATCGCGTTCGCGGGAGGACCCTCGCGAACGAGATGAGTACATCTTGCTGAAGGGAAATTCCTTCTACGCGAACGCGTAAACCAGGTCACAAACGCGAAGCATTGGCGGGGGGGTCTCCCTTTGCGAATGCGGGTCTGGAATCGCGAACGCGAAGGCTTACAACCTGGGCTTGGGAGGGTCACCACTTTGTGCATCGTGAACGCGTAGGCTTGAGGAGACAAAGCTCTGAGAACACAAAGGTCTTCCTTACCTAACTCGTCGCGAACGCGGTGAGCTTATCGAGAACGCGATGAACAAATCCGCCTAGTTAATTTAAGTTCCAAAAATAGAATGCAAATGGGATTTTCATAAAATTTCACAAACTCTTTCTTCTCCAAATTTCTAGGGCGATTTTTGAAGAATTATTTCACCAAAATCTCTTGGGGTAAGTAATCTCTAACTAGTTTCTTCCATTTTCATCATCATCTAATGAATTTCTAGGCCTAAAACATATGATTGAGGGTAAAAAATTAGGGATTTTGGTAGAGTTAGGGCTTTTTGATTTTTCTTGATTTAGACCTCATTTTGGGGTCGAATTTGAAAACAAATTATATATTCGGGCTAGTGGTTGAATGGGTGATTTGTTTTGGTCCAAATCTCGTGTTTTGATCAAGCGGGCCCGTGGTCGATTTTTGAGTTTTTGGGAAAAAGGATGGAAAAGCTATAATTAGGCATTGTGTTCGCATTGTTTAGAACTTATTGATTTATTGAAGTTATTTATGTATATATACAATTGAATTGGAGCCAAATTCGAAAAGGAAGGCAGTTATTGAGGATTGAATTGGCTGTGAAAGTTTGAGGTAAGTGTTTGGTCTAATCTTAGCTTGAGGGATTAGGAGTTGAGTCCTATTTGATATGTGGTAATTGCGGAGTACGACGTATAGGCATGGTGACGAGTATCTATACGTTGGTGTCTAGCATGACCGTGAGTCTTTAAATTGTGAATATCTTGATTTCGTTGTATTAATCTTGCCTTGGTGACGATTCCTATTTGTTGTGAAAAGCTTGTGAAAGAAAAGTGTGAACTATGAACATCGAGGAGCATGGCTCAAGTTATATTACAAAAGTGAAAGTATATGAAATGATTGAACCCTTTAGAACATTGGCTCAAGTGGTAAAGTGAGATATGAAATAAAAGTAAAAGAAAGAGAAAGAGTATCTAAATTGTTCCCTTGCCGGGATATTGTTGCTTTTTGATTATTTTCCTTTGCCGGGACGTTGAGATTATTGATGTTGTACCCTTGCCGGGATTTAATTATTTAATTGTGTTCCCTTTCCAGGATTTCTATTGTTATTTTGTTTATTCCCTTGCCCCTTGTTTGTGATTGTTGTTAGGGTGAGGAAGACTGTTAAAGAACGAAGGGTAATATCGTGCATTGTTTGCTTATTGTGAGGAAAGAGTGCAAACCATAAAGGGTGATGTCGTGCATTATTTGCTTATTGAGTGGAAAGAGAGTAAAGCATGAAGGGTGATGTCGTGCGGCACGATGTACCATTCCGTGTTGATTCTGTTGATTATATGTGAGGAAAGAGAGTAAAAGCACGAAGGGTGATGCCGTGCCGCACGATGTACCATTTTGTGCCTATTATACTGATTCTTTTGGTGAGGACGAAAGTAAAAGCACGAAGGGTGATGCCGGGCACTTGTCCTTGATTTCCCTGATTCTTGTTGATAATTGAGTTATGTTGTTCTTTATGTTTATTTTACTGGTTTCCTGTTGTTACTTGACTTTATGGTGATGTCATTGATTCCATTGCCATAATTGCTTTGTAATTGTTGTTTAGGTGAGGAAGAGTGTAAAACACGAAGGGTGATTCCGTGTATTATTTTGGTGAGAGAGTGTAAAAGCACTAAGGGTGATGCCATGCACTTATTGTCGTTTATCATGATTTCTTGTTGTTATCAGTTCAAGTGCATTAATTGTCTTATTCCACTACTACTATGATACTTATGTTGACATTTCCTTTATTGTGTTACTTGTTATTATTGGATCAAGGTATCCTTGCACAACATTACAGCTTGAATTTATGCTATAATTGCTACATTTTTATGTGACTTAATTTCTACTTGACATTTAGTATATTAAATATTAAATTGCCTAATTGTTCTTTATTGCTACTTGTCATTATTTGTTTTTCTCAGTGATTCATAATTTTTGTGTACTTGCTGTCTTAATAATTTGTATTAATTGTTGCTTTTGTTGGAGTAAATTTCATTTGGAAGAACTGTTGATATAATGAAATGGGAGTGGGTGGTATGTCTACCACAAGAGATGAGAAATGGGATCGGGTTGCATGCCTGCAACGAGTTCTGAACTGAGAGTGAAATATGCCTTTGTTTTCCTTATCCTTCTTAGAAGTTGAATTTTGGTTTCCTCATAATTCTTTTGAGATTCCACTTTATCTGTTATTTCCGGAAGCATGTTTCCCCCTCCCATCTTTATTTTTTATTTCTACTTTACTTTCTGCTGTATATTATACAACTTCACAGGTTTATTTGGTGGTCTGGTCATAGCCTCGTCACTACTTCATCGGGGTTAGGCTAGGCACTTACCAGGACATGGGGTCGGTTGTGCTGATACTACACTCTGTGCTCTTTTGCACAGATTCAGGTACCGGACAATAGCCGTAGCTCGGGAGCCAGCCTTCAGTCCTCTAAGACACCGAGGTAGCCTTGCAGGCGTCCGCAGTCTCTGCGTCTCCTCTATCTTTATTTATGTTCTGTTATCTCTTGTGTTCGAGAAGACAATGTCACTTTTTTTCAAATGGTTGTATGTAGTAAATCTTAATAGTCCGTGGATATTGTGACACCAGTTCTAGGTAGAGGCATATGTGGATTTTTCTTATTATTTTGGGTTATTTCGTTTAAGTCTTCTGCTAAATTACAAATTTTGATGTTGTTTAATTATTTATTTCCTGTTAATTAAATTGGTAAAAATGGATTTACAATAAAAGTAGTTACGAATTCTAAATGTCTGGCTTGCCTAGATTCTACGAGTAGGCACCATCACGACCCCCGAGGGTGGAAAATCCGGGTCGTGACAAGTTGGTATCAGAGCTCTAGGTTGCATAGGTCTCACAATTCACGGACAAGCTGAGTAGAGTCCGGGATATCGGTACGGAGACGTCTGTATTTATTCCCAGAGGCTACAGAGTTAAGAAAATTTTCACTTTTATTCTTTCTTGTCGTGTGATTTTGTTCTCTCAGTGCTAAATTGAAACCTCTACTCTTATCCTTTCACGAATGGCGATGTCATGTATCGCTTCTTCAGCTGAGCAGCAGCACAGACCGATGATAGATCAGCTACATCTTTGGAGGCTTTGTGGAGGTTGGATAAGTTTCCCCAAGCTCTTCACTATTACATTCAGCGGTGCATCTACTAAGGATCCCCAGGATTATGAACACAGCCGTCATGAGGTTCTCAGAAATATGGGGATAGTTGAGACCAATGGGGTCGATTTTACTACTTTTCACTTGTTTGGATCCTCCAAGACTTGGTAAAGAGATTATTACTTGGCTAGACTAGCCGAATTGCCAGCTTTGACTCGGGAGCAGTTCACGCAGCTATTTCCGGAGGAGTTTCTCCACATCACTCAGAGAGAGGTATTATAGGTGGAGGTAGAGGTATTAGAGGAGGAGGTAGATATGCTAGAGGTGGAGGCAAAGGTATTAGAGGTAGAGGTGCAGGTATTGTTCTGGTTTGTGGTAGAGAAGCTTCAGTTTTATTTTGCGCCGTAGCCGATCATGTCTAGTGATTCTATTGTGGTGGACCGTGTCCATTGTTCATGTATAGTGGTGATTGGAGGTTTTGAGACTCATGTAGATTTGCTTCTTCTGGACATGGACGAATTCAGTGTTATATTGGGATGGGCTGGTTATCACTTTACCATGCCATCTTGGGCTGTCATGCCAAGACTGTGACCTTAGCTTCATCGAGTTTGCCTCGTTTAGAATGGAGAGGGATTCCAGGTCACTTTACCTATAGTGCTATCTCTTATGTGAAGGCTCAGCGTATGGTCGAGAATGGGTGTTTGGCCTATTTAGCCTATGTTCGCAATTCTAGTGCTGAGGTTCCCTCTATTGATTCTGTGCCTGTTTCTCGTGAGTTCCCTGATGTTTTCCCTTTAGACCTACGGGGTATGCCACCCGATAGGGATATTGACTTTTACATTGATCTGGTACTAGGCACTCAACCCATTTCTATCTCGCCGTATCGTATGGCGCCGCCTGAGTTGACAGAGTTAAAGGAGCAGTTGCAAGATTTGCTTGAGAAGGGTTTCACTAGACCTAGTGTTTTTCCTTGGGGTGCACCGGTGTTGTTTGTCAAGAAGAAGGGCAGATCGATGAGAATGAGTATTGATTACTGGTAGTTTAACAAGGTTGCAATTAAGAATAAGTATCCATTGTCGAGGATTGATGATTTGTTGATTAGCTTCAGGGTGCCAAGGTATTTTCGGAGATTGACTTGAGATCTGGCTACCATCAGTTGAGGATTAGGGCATCCGATGTCCCTAAGACAGCTTTTCGCACTCAGTACGGGCAGTATAAGTTCTTGGTTATGTCTTTCGGGTTGACAAAAGCCCCAACAACTTTTATGGACTTGATGAACCGAGTGTTCAGGACTTATTTGGATTCGTTCGTGATAGTCTTCACTGATGATATATTGATATATTCCCGCAACCAGGAGGAGCACGAGCAGTACCTTAGAGTGGTTCTTCATACTCTGAAGGATAGACAATTATATGCAAAATTCTCGAAGTATGAGTTCTGGTTGAGTTCAGTTGCATTTCTGGATCATGTTGTGTTAGCAGAGGGTATTCAGGTTGATCCGAAGAAGATTGAGGCAGTCAAGAACTGGCCTAGACCAGCATCAACTACAAAGATTCGGAGCTTCTTGGGATTAGCAGGCTACTATCATCGGTTTGTGGAAGGGTTTTTATCTATTGCAGCCCCGAGGATTAGGTTGACCCAGAAGGGTGCCTAGTTCAGATGGTCGAATGAGAGTGAGGCGAGCTTTCAGAAGCTCAAGACAGCTCTGACTACTGCAGTGGAGTTGGTTTTTCCCACAGGTTCAGGGCCCTATACAGTTTATTTTGATGCTTCCCGTATTGGGCTTGGTGCAGTGTTGATGCAGGATGGCAAGGTCATTGCCAATGCTTCGCGGCAGTTGAAGATTCACGAGAAGAACTATCCAGTTCATGATTTGGAATTGGCCGCCATAGTTCATGTGTTGAAAATTTGGAGGCATTATCTGTATGGCGTAGCATGTGAGGTATTCAAGGATCACAAGAGTCTTCAGTACTTGTTCAAGCAAAAGGAGTTGAATTTGAGGCATAGAGGGTGGTTGGAGTTGTTGAAGGATTATAATATCAGCATTTTATATCATTTGGGAAAGGCCAATATGGTGGTCGATGCTTTGAGTAGGGAGTCAGCACATTTCATTCCTGTGGCAGTCTCCTATTCTTCTGAGAGGTTAGCTGAGATCTATATTCGGGAGATTGTTCGCCTTCATGGTATGCTCGTAACTATCATTTAGGACTGCGGTACGTTGTGAGCTCAGTGCATTTTCAATATAGACTTGGGTTTGATGCCCCCGAGTCATAGTATAGATTACTCAGTATGCTATATACAGTTGAAATTTCAGTATTCATAATTAGTTCAAGAATACATGTCTCAGTCTAGTTCCATTCAGTATGTTAGTATTATGTAACCCAGTATAATCCAGTATTCCAGTATCATGTAACTCAATATGATTCAATATTTCACTATCATGTATTGCAGTATGATTCTCAGCTCCTGATTTTAAATCCCTGAATATTGAACACCTATATTTGGGCTTGAGGCCGCAGCTAATGCTTTATGCATCTTTGGGCAAGAGGCCGTAGTTTATGCTTTATGCATTTTGGACCTGAGGTCGCAGTTATGTATACGTATACTTGGGCCCGAGGCTGTAGTTTGTGCACATATATATTGGGCCTGAGGCCGCAGTTTAATATTCAGATAAACAGGTTGTTCATCATTCAGAAGAGGGAGTATTCATATCCTTACTTCCTTTCAGTTCAATTATTAGTTATCATTCAGTTATCAGTTATCATATCAGTTACCAGTTGTCAGTTCAGTTATCAGTTATCAGTTCAGTTACCAGTTATCAGTTCAATTATCAGTTATCAGTTATCCGTTATCAGTTATCATTTCAGTTTCAGTTTCAATAGTTATTATTTCAGTTATCAATTGTAAATTCTCAGTTATCAGCTTAGTTTCAGTTTCAGCATTTATAATTCTTTCTTTCAGTTGCTTTACATACAAGTACAATTCAAATATACTGACGTCCTTTCTGCCCGGTGCCTGCATCTCACAATGCAGGTATTGATTTATAGGTTGATAATTCCGAGCGCTAGGATTCTCGTACCAGCTATTTGGTGATCCCTGTTCTTTCGAGGCATTATCATTACCTTACAGTCTTCATTATTTTTAGACAGTCAGTGTTTTCAGTACTTCAATAGAGGCTTCATAGATTAGATTAACAGCTAGATAGAGTCGCAAGCTTTTCATATTAAGCTATGTAGACTACAAATATGTTTCAAAATTGTATTAGTATTTCCGCACTTTAATTTTATCATTCAGACTTTCAGCATATCAGCATGTGTTAGTTTATCTTCCGCATTCAGTATGTTATGATACCACATGTTGATTCAGCCAGCCAGTTGGTTCGCTCAGTCATATGTAGTCAGGCACCGAGTGCTGTGTTACGTCCAGGACCAGGTTCGGGGAGTGACAAAGCTTGGTATTAGAGCCCTAGGTTCAAGAGTCCTAGGGAGTCTATGA
This sequence comes from Nicotiana glauca, assembly GCA_026770625.1. Taxonomy (NCBI): domain Eukaryota; kingdom Viridiplantae; phylum Streptophyta; class Magnoliopsida; order Solanales; family Solanaceae; genus Nicotiana; species Nicotiana glauca. Next base: position 135,256 of record MU721219.1, on the reverse strand, counting down.
AGCCGTGTCCAGTGGAGTTTTCTTTATATGTGTGTGCCGGCCACTCATATAAACAGTTCACTACCAGGACATTCAGGATTGTCTCACTTCTTTATACTCTAGATCGTGCCATGAAGCTTAGAGCAATAGTTAACCTTCTCTTCCTATCGAATTCCATATGTATCGAATGCCCAAGCGACAGGCAAGAAAAGTCTAAGATTCTAGAAAGGATGATTTGCCTATTATGGTATTACTATGGAGTACATATTGGTAACAAATGAGATTTGAGAAGATGTTGAAAGTGGGATGCAATGGATAATAGTACTAATTAGAGCATAACCTTATTAGAAAGTACAAAAGCAATTATTATATTTTATGGTTATTAGTTTAACTCAGTTACCAGTTATGCAGTCTTTCAGTTACCAGGTTTATGGTTATTCAGTATGCCAATTTTTTGTTATTCAGTTACCAAACCTCCAATTTTTAGTGTATAAAAATTTCTGGAGACTGTGAGTATACAGTGATGCATATGGATGCTTAAAGAAAATGTATGTAATAGTGATTATAGTGACATCTTCGCATGTTTTAGGTATTAATACACAAGACTCACCAGATGGTGCATGAAGTGATTATCAGATGTGTATAGCAGTGTATCCGCATGTCAAACCTCACAGTGTAACAGGGTAAGAATTAAACCGCAGCAGGCATAGAATTGATCACTATAGTTTTGGACAGAAAATAGCCTAAGGGAAATATAGCTAAGAATAATATGATGTACGAAATGAGAACCAAGAGCAGGCGACATTGAATTTTAGGGAATGATTTTAAGTTGGTTAGATTTATTCAAATCGAAACTAGAAAGTACCATATTAGTGAATTTGTATACGAAGTGGCTATTATTATGAGATAAAAGATATGACGGTTCCCCTTCACATGATATGACTATGTGTTTAGGTTGGAAGTTTATAGTCTGAAGTGATTTTGAAGTGTATAGAAAGTTTGGGATTAGATATTCCAATTTTTTTTAAGACAGATGAAATTTCTCTAAGTGTGATCCATGTGCATAGTTCAAAAAGAATGATAGTGTACAACAAGAGAATATGGTCAGATGATGAGGGAAGTTAGGATAAACCTTATGCTTCACTTTAGTTATACAAAGCAGAGCAAGAAAACATGATGCTAGCAGGTGGTTAGTAAAAGAATAATAAATAAGTTTTGAGTAAATATAGTGAATTAGCAATTTCAATAGAGCTAATAGAGGTAAGATTTGATTCACTTAGTCAGGTTAACTCCAGTGAGTGGATGACAGTTTAAAATATCGAACATGTATTAGAATCCATAGAGTTTAAGTTAAACCCGAAGTACAGTGACAATGGAAAAAATCAGCTAGCAGTGCGAGAGCAAGCTATAGAAGAATAGCCTTTAGGAATTATCGAAATGTGATTTCTCCAAGACTGACAATGTGAGCAGAGTTAAATTATTAAGATTTTGTATGATAGTTGTAAATACATTAGTTTTATGTTATGTGAATAATTTACTTTTTTCGAGCTCAGAAGTAAGTTGGAAGATGAGTCGTCATTGACATAGAGTGCAAAGAATTGCAGAAAATAAGGAATGTTATTGGGATCCAAAGAAAAGGATCCACAAGTATAAGATCTTTGGTCTAAGGGGTGATGTGAAAATTTTCAGTAAGTCCGGTTAGAGATTTGAAACCCGAATTATTGGCATGGGATATGAAAAAGAAAATCAGTTCAGTAATGAGGGAAAATTGTATAATTACCACAAGGAATAAGTCTGGCATGTGTAATAAACACAAAGTGAGTAGAATGATCACCGAGCTTAGTTATTGGTGATAAAGTGATCATAGAAAAGCTATAAAATCATGCCTATTTATGTGTTACGAGGGTAGTGCCATTGCACGAGACCCTTTCGAGTAGTGGTCAGCGACTTAGCTCACAGCAAGACTATAAGTGTTTTTAGGAAGTGCTTAAGACAATAATCAAGTGTGGGAAGTGTAATTCATGATTGAGGTAGATAAGAGAACTCTGGTGAATGAAGTTCACCGGTTAGTCCAGCTAAGAGTTCAATTTGCATACACCAAAGATAGTAGAGTTGTTGTCTAAAACATGACATGTTCCTCCTTAGTAGCTGCAGTGAAGGAGAAACGGTTTGATTATCCCTACTTGTTGTAGCTGAAAGAGGGGATTCACATGCATAAGATGATGTCTTTTTAACAAGGGAGAGATGATGGTACTTTGATGTACCAAGATATATTGTGTGTTCCAACAATAGATGGACTTAGCGAGGGAGGAAGATGTTAGAAGCCCATAATTCTAGGTATTCTATCCACCTAGGTTTTCCAAAGATGTATCATTATCTTAAGGATATTTATTGGTGGAACAACATAAAAAAAGAAAGTTGCGGACTTTGTGGTCAAGTGTCTGAATTGTCAGCAAGTGAAAGTCGAGCAGCAGAAAATCAAATGTTTATCTCAGAACACAAACATCCTTTAGTGGAGGTGATAAATATGGACCTTATAATAGGATTATCTAGCTCATTTTGAAAGAATCATTTTTATGGGCGAAGGTGTAGATTGCCAATTAGTTGGTTCGAAGTTGGTGAAGCAGAGTTGTTGGGACCAGATTTGGCCAATCAGTCTATGGAGAAAGTCAAGTTGATTCAAGAGCATTTGAAGACAACTTAGAGTCGCCAAAAGTCCTATTCGAACATGCAATATAGAGACCTAGAGTTTCAAGTTGATGATTGGGTGTTTCTAAAAGTTTCGCCTATGAAAGGTGTTATAAGATTTGGGAAGAAAGGAAAGCTCAATCCAAGATACATCGGCCCATATAGGATCCTATGAAGGATCGCGTAAGTAGCTTATGAGTTAGAATTTCCACCATAATTAGCGGGTGTACACCAGTATTTCACGTGTCATGTTACAACATTCAAGTTTCCAGTATTCAAATCTCATGTCACAACATTTATGTTTCTAGTATTTAGATCTCACGTTAGAACATTCAAGACAGTTCAGTATTCAGATACTCATGTCAGTTTAGTACTCAGATACTCATGGCAGCTCAATAATCAACCACTCATGTCAGTCCAGTACTCAAATACTCATGCCAGTTCAGTAATCAGATACTCATGTCAGTTTAGTACTCAAATACTCATGTCAACTCAATACTCAGCTACTCATGTTAGTCTAATACTTAGACATTCATCCCAACTTAGTACTCAAATTACTCAAATATTCGTGCCAGTTCAATATTCATATATCCATGTTAGTTCAGTATCCATGTTAGTTCAGTATCCACGTATCCATGGCCGACCAATATTCAGTCAATGCAGTAGTCATTCAGTTCAGTATCTCAACAGTTCAGTAATCATGTATGCATTCAGTTTAGTATAAAAGTGTTAATGAAAGTTCATGTTTCTACTAGACCCGTTTAAGGTCCGGAGCTAGCAGAAGTTACAATCAGAACAATCATTCAAGGACGAATGATCCCAAGGGAGAGATAATGTAACACCCCGTAAATTCGGCTTAGGTATGAATGAGTTAAAGAAGTATTAAGGTTATATTTTGAACATGTGAAGTCCCATCGGGATGAGTATGGGTGAGAATAGTATTTCAAAATCAAGATGGAAAGTAAGGCGCATAAGATTTGACAAAATCGACTAAGTTTACAGAATGTCTGTCTTCAAGCAGTTTTTAGTGAAAATATGTAAGGAAATGGGGAAAACCCAAAGTCTAAAAGTTGCAGGCTTTTGAAATAGCTTTCCAACTCTGTATTATGGATCCCAAACAAATCTCTATGCAAGAAGTTATGACCAAATTACTAAAGACATACCACCCAGTTATTTTGGCGGACAGCGAAGCGAGCTCGCTTCCCCAAAGTAGACGCGGATTTTTGTCTTCCCTTGAATGCAATGGACAGAGAAGCGAGGACACTTTGCTAGAGTAGGCGCGCCCCGCTCCCAGCTCTTTTAATCCAATTTTAGGGTTCGTTTTTTCCTATTTCTTTTGGACGAATTTTGGGGTCTTCTCCCACCCTCTCAAGACCTCCAACCCCTCCCATCTTTAAGGTAAACCATCTCCATTAACTTGGTGTGAAATTCCATCATTCTTACACTAGTATTAATGAAATCTACTCATAAAACACATAGATCTTCAAGAAATTCCTTCAAGAACTCAAAGGAGGGTTTTGCAAGATTTTTTTCAAAAGGTAATCGTACACCCTTAGTCTTATATGTATGAATTTATTATGGGTATATGAGTGTGAATTAAGTATTGGGACTCTTGGTGTGATGATTAGAAGCCATAATTTCCTAATATAAATACACAACTATAATAGAGATTGAAAGATGTTTATTTAATGGAACTTTATTGGTTAAGGGTGGTGTTTACCTTATGGGTGATGAAGAATAATATTGATTATAACCATTTGAGACTTTAGAATTTATCCAATAGCAAGAGAATAAGTTGTTGGGTGTAGAAACACCATTAATAGGGATTATGAAGCTTTATACTCACCAAATGTTTGATAAAATGCCTAAATGACCAAAACATGGATATTGTTGCTAATTTGGAATCCCTTTGAATTGCATTGATATAGATTAAAGTTGAAAGGGTTGGAGAATGTTGTATTATGATCAAGAGAAGGAAGTCAAGGTATGTGAGGCTAACTCTCTATGTTTGGGAATGTTAATAATTCTCCCTATACTGAATTTCTTTTATGACGTATCAATTGCCTCAGAAATACAGTTAAGCCTAGTTCCTTGAATAGGTGTAGAACTTCTGTTCTCTAGCTTCATAACTTGCTCATGACTTTCATTCTGAACATTGTGAGCTCAGTGTGTTTTCAATATAGACTTGGGTTTGATGCCCCGAGTCTTAGTATAGATTACTTAGTATGCTATATGCAGTTGAAGTTTCAGTATTCATAATTAGTTCAAGAATACATGTCTCAGTCTAGTCCCATTCAGTATGTTAGTATTATGTAACCCAGTATGATCCAGTATTCCATTATAATTTAACTCAATATGATTCAATATTTTACTATCATGTATTGCAGTATGATTCTCAGCTCCTGATTTTAAATCCCTGAATGTTGAACACCTATATTTGGGCCTGAGGCTGCAGCTAATGCTTTATGCATCTTTGGGCCTAAGGCTGCAGTTTATGCTTTATGTATTTTGGACCTGAGGTTGCAGTTTATGCTTTATGTATTTTGGACCTGAGGTTGCAGTTGTGTATACGTATACTTGGGCCCGAGGCCGTAGTTTGTGCTCATATATATTGGGCCTGAGGCCGCAGTTTAATATTAAGATAAACAGGTTGTTCACCATTCAGAAGAGGGAGTATTCATATCCTTACTTCCTTTCAATTCAATTATTAGTTACCGTTCGGTTATCAGTTATCATATCAGTTACCAGTTGTCAGTTCAGTTATCAGTTCAGTTACCAGTTATCAGTTCAATTATCAATTATCAGTTATCATTTTAGTTTCAGTTTCAATAGTTATTATTTTAGTTACCAATTGTAAATTCTCAGTTATCTGCTTAGTTTCAGTTTCAGCATTTATAATTCTTTCTTTCAGTTGCTTTACATACCAGTACAATTCAAATTTACTGACGTCCCTTTTACCCGGTGCCTGCATCTCACAACGCAGGTAATGATTTACATGTTGATAATTCCGAGCGCTAGGATTCTCGTACCAGCTATTTGGTGATCCCAGTTCTTTCGGGGCATTATCATTACCTTATAGTCTTCAGTATTTTTTGACAGTTAGTGTTTTCAGTACATCAATAGAGGCTTCATAGACTAGATTAATAGCTAGACAGAGTCGCAGGCTTTTCATATTAAGCTATGTTGACTATAAATATGTTTAAAAATTGTATTAGTATTTCCGCACTTTAATTTTTATCATTCAGACATTCAGCATATCAGCATGTGTTAGTTTATCTTCCGCATTCAGTATGTTATGATACCACATGTTGATTCAGCCAGCCAGTTAGTTCGCTCGGTCACATGTAGTCAGGCACCGAGTGTCGTGTTACGTCCAGGACCAGGTTCGGGGCGTGATAATTTATTGATGTATTGAAGTCATTTATGTATAGATACAATTGAACTAGAGCAGAATTCCAAAGGAAAGGCGGTTATTGATGATTGAATTGGCTGTGGAAGCTTGAGGTAAGTGATTGGTCTAACCCTAGCTTGAGGGATTAGGAGTTGAGTCCTATTTGGTATGTGGTAATTGTCGAGTACGACATATAGGCATGGTGACGAGTATCTATACATTGGTGTCTAGCATGGCCGTGAGTCTTTAAATTGTGAATATCTTCATTTCGTTGTATTTCTCTTGCCTTGGTGACGATTCATATTTGTTGTGAAAAGCTCGTGAAAGGAAATTGTGAACTATAAACATCGAGGAGTATTGGCTCAAGTTATATTACAAATGTGAAAGTATATGAAATGATTGAACCCTTTGGAGCATTGGCTCAAGTGGTAAAGTGAGATATGAAATAAAAGTGAAAGAAAGAGTATTTAAATTGTTCCCTTGCCCGGGATATTGTTGCATATTGTTTATTTTCCCTTGCCGAGGCGTTGAGATTATTGATGTTGTACCCTTTCCGGGATTTAATTGTTTGATTGTGTTCCCTTTCCGGGATTTCTATTATTATTTTGTTTATTCCTTTTACCCTTGTTTGTGATTGTTGTTAGGGTGTGGAAGCGTGTTAAAACATGAAGGATGATGTCGTGCATTGTTTGCTTATTTTGAGGAAAAAGTGTAAAGCACGAAGGGTGATGCCGTGCATTGTTTGCTTATTGTGAGGAATGAGAGTAAAGCACGAAGGGTGATGACGTGCCACACGATGTACATTTCCGTGCTGATTCTATTGATTATATGTGAGGAAAGAGAGTAAAAGCACGAAGGGTGATGACGTGCCGCACGATGTACCATTCCGTGCCTATTATATTGATTCTTATGGTGAGGAAGAGAGTATAAGCATGAAGGGTGATGCCATGCACTTGTCCTTGATTTCCCTGATTCTTGTTAGTAATTAAGTTGTGTTGTTCTTTACGTTTATTTTACTGGTTTCCTGTTGTTACTTGACTTTATGGTGATGTCATTGATTCCCTTGCCCTTATTTCTTTGTAATTGTTGCTTCTGTGAGGAATAGTGTAAAGCACGAAGGGTGATGCCGTATATTTTTTTGGTGAGAGAGTGTAAAAGCACGAAGGGTGATGTCGTGCACTTATTGCCATTTATTATGATTTCTTGTTGTTATCAGTTCACATGCATTAATTGTCTTGTTCTACTATTACTGTGATACTTATGTTGACATTTCCCATATTGTGTTACTTGTTATTATTGGATCAAGGTATCCTTGCGCAACATTACTCCTTGAATTTATGCTGTAATTGCTACATGTTTATGTGACTTAATTGCTACTTGACATTTAGTATACTAAATATTAAATTGCCTAATTGTTCTTAATTGCTACTTGTCATTATTTATTTTCCTTAGTGATTCATAATTTTTGTGTACTTGTTGTCTTATAAATTTGTATTCATTGTTGCATTTGTTGGTGTAAATTTCATTTGGAAGAACTGTTGATATAATAAAATGGGATCAGGTGGTACGTCTATCACAAGAGATGAGAAATGGGATCGGGTTGCACACCTGCAACGAGTTGTGAACTGAGAGTGAAATCTGCATTTGTTTTCCTTATCCTTGTTAGAAGTTGAATTTTGGTTTCCTGATAATTCTCTTGAGATTCCGCTTTATTTGTTATTTCCTGAAGCATGTTTCCCCCTCCCATCTTTATTTGTTTATTTCTGTTTTACTTTCCGCTGTATATTATACAACTGCACAAGTTTATTTGGTGGTCTGGTCCTAGGCTCGTCACAAATTCGCCGGGGTTAGGCTAGGCACTTACCAGCACATGGGGTCGGTTGTGCTGATACTACACTCTGTGCTCTTTTGCACATATCCAGGTACCGGACATCAGCAGTTGCTTGGGAGCCAGCCTTCAGTCCACTGAGACACCAAGGTAGCCTTGCACGCGTCCGCAGGACCGTCATCTCCTCTATCTTTATTTATGTTCTGTTATCTCTTGTTTTTGAGACAGATAGTGTTACTTTCTTTCAAACGGTTGTACATAGTAAATCTTAGTAGTCCGTGGATGTTGTGACACTAGTTCTGGGTAGAGGCATATGTGTATTTTCCTTATTATTCTAGGTTATTTTGTTTAAGTTTTCCGCTAAATTACGAATTCCGCTGTTGTTTAATTATTTATTTCCTGTTAATTAAATTGGTAAAAATGGATTTACAATAAAAGTAGTTACGAATTCTAAATATGTGGCTTACCTAGCTTCTACGAGTAGGCGCCATCACGGCTCCCGAAGGTGGGTAATCCGGGTCATGACATTCTACCCTCAAACTCTCAAGCTATCATCAGGCTTCTTCAAACTTTCATATATTCTCTCTTATTCTTCAAGATTTTACTGTAATTTCCAAGTTTTTACCGAGATTTTTCCCAAATCATTATACTCAACTCTACATCTTTCAAAATCTTGAAGTAGTTGTCGTCAAAATGGCTTCTCCTGAGGTGGCTACTGACAAATCGGCCCAGAGCCTCCCTTGAAACTGTTTACTCCCGGGGGCTGCTCAATTGCAGATGAATTTAAGGTCGAGAAACCCTCACGCAAACAAGACCGGGGTGAAGGAGCATCAAGATACATTTGCTCCGTGATTGAAGACGTCCTTACCGTGGTGCGAAAGGACTGCAACTGGGAAGGCGAGGATGTAGTATTCCCCGGGCCCGAGGATGCCATTACTACCCAAGTGGAGGGGTACCTAAGAGTTTACACTTACCCCTTTACACTAGATCCGACAGACTCGATTATCCTCAATTTTTCTAAGAGGTACGAGGTATGCCTCCGGCAAATCCATCTGTCTTTATAGAGGATTGTGATCCTTCTTTATTACTACGTGAACAATATTGAATCTCGTCGGTTCACCATCAATCATCTGCTCCATTTATACAGTCCCTGAATCTTCCGAGGGGGACTAATAAAGCTTACACGCCTGGCCAGCAAGGCCCCATTTTTTAGAATTGATGATGATCGAGATCGGGGCTGGTAGGGATGCTTTGTTCGGGTAAAGACCGAATACTTGATTCCCCCGAGTTTATGTCATTCCATGAGAAGTGGAATGCGTATAGTAAGTAAAGTCTCTCCTAAACCTTTAATTGTTTATTTATTCCCTTTCTTCTCATTCATATTTATGGTAATATAGCCATTGCGCAAGTTCCAAATGCTATCCCTTGGTTCAAGGAGTGGATCAAGGGTATTTGTAAACAACTGTCATATTCCGAGCGCGCATGGCACAAGATCTCAAAGGGCCGATGGGAGGCCCGTTCCCATGGTGAATTCTTTCCCCGAATAGGTAATAGCAGGATTTACAATTTACATCATACTGACTCTTCTTTCCTCTTTGTTCTTTTTGTAGGTTTGCTTAAGACCACTGAACTTAGGCCTTTAGAAGGGTACGAGGACGTGTACTTATCTGTTGAACCCTTCATTTCGTGACAGCTCAAGGGTACAGTAGGGGAAAATAAGAAGAAGAAGAGGAAGGTTTCGGGCTCCCCGAGCTCCGTGGTGAAGCCAAAGAAAAGATTGGCTCATAAGCCAAAGAAGAGATTCGGTTCCGGAGCACCGGACTTAGATTTACTTCTTTGGCTTGGGGATGAGTCCGAAGAAGATATCTGTGTGGCCCACAGGTCGACCCCTCCCGAGAAGTAGGCGGAAGCCAAGGGGGAGATTCTGGAGGCCGATCTCCCTTAGACTCGGGAGTTTGATGTGGAGATGGGTGCTGAGACCCCCCGGATGTCGGCTCCGCTCCGAAGGAAGAGCACGATTTAATAGGGATTTCAAGGATGCCCTCCTACACTGAGTCCATGCTCGAGGAGGTCCAAGTAGGAAATGAGAGGTCTAATGAAGGGGTTCACGACACGGGCGATCCCCTTCGTTCCTTTTTTGGTGGTGTGATCTTCGTTTTGGAAGATTTTTCCGAGCTGGGCAACCTAAAAGTTCCGAGGAAGGATCCATCTTCAGAAGCTAGTTGGCCAAGTTCGAGCCCAAAATTGATTAATTAGTTCCCTACCCCGAGTGCGGATATCGGTTACAAGAGATCGATTACCCTTACCGTCCCGAAGGTTGCCCGAGTTCTTTATACACCCATAGGAGTAGCAAGCTACCTCGGTTACCAGGAAAAAATTAATGATGTGATAGTGTTGTGCCTTTTTCAACGAGGCGCAACAGACACTAAACCATATACGACATTATTACGTTCCTTTGAACTTTACTTAGGTTTTGATGTTTCTCACGGCTTTCACCTTTTTTGAGGCCTTGGTAATTCATTATGAGAGCTTCCTTTGGTACCGGGTCGAGGTCAATCAGCTCCAGCTTGAGCTCAAGGAGCTGGCCTAGAAAAGGGATATGTACAAGCTCCTCAACGCGCAACAAAAAGGGGTCATTAAGGACCTTCAGGCTGAGCTATATAGGGATCGGAAGGAAGCATTGGTCCCAAGGTGGGAGCACGCCAACTTGGTGAAAAGGCAAAGACCTTCGAAGTTAGAAACGAGGAACTAGTCGTAGTGGCTAACAACCAAACCTCGCCGGTCCAGCAAAATTTTGACCAACTTTGAAAGGAGATGGACGAGATCAAAGCCATGGCCAATGGGTAGAACAAGATAGATATGCTGGCATCGGAGTAGGAAACTACCTAAGCAAAGCTTTCTTTGGTGGAAGATCAACTTCGAGCGGCGAAGGAGAAAGCTGACAGATGGGCTCAACTAAATGAAGATCTCCGAGCACAGCTGAGCTCGGCCGTCATAGAATAGGATGCCCTTGGAAAAAATCTCAAAGAAATGAGGTCCCAGCTAGAAATAACCTCTACCGCTGCTGAGGAGATGGTGTCCAAATACAAGGCTGATGTTGAGGCAGACGAGGCCCATATGAAGACCAATGCCAAATATGTGAGGTTTCGACCTGTCTGCCAAGGTAGAGGAGGCAAAAAGGCTCGAGGTTGAGGCCAAGAAATTAGCCGAACTCGAAGGCGAAGAGGGCTCTAAGAGCTCTAAAGAATCGAAGGCCTCGATGGTTCTGGTGACGTATCGGGCTCCGGTAAAGATAAGGCGTGAATGCCTTAGGATTTTTTTAGTTTTTGTGGATATATTTTTTGTTCATTTTGAAGCTGTTTTTGTTGGGCCTATGTAAAGATATTCCGCAATATATAAAATTTCCCCCTTTGGCAGTTTAAACTATTTTAGCATCTTTTCACGATTTTTATTCATGCAAATATTTCTAATGCCTTAGCATAGAATCTAATGCAGTAATAAGTCGTTTTTTTATCGGAGGTACAAACAGAACCTGACCTCGATGCAATTTTTTATTTTCAAAAAGCTTTGACAAATCGAAGCGACCGGAAGTTTTCCAAGAATACTTAAATGTTCTTAGATGATGCTTTTGTCGAGGGTAACCGTTTGGTAGGTTTTGAATTTTTATTGAAGGCCTTATGTTTTGATTATGGGATTCGGATGTATCCGAGCCATTTTTTACTATGGATATAGCCTTTCGAGATGCCCGAACTTATTTTGGACGATAGTACCTGAGCAGGGTTAGCCCTTGGGCTTAATAATCCCAAAAATATGTAATATCAAGGTGGGAACTTTCTCTTATTTCTGCGTGCAAACATGATCGAACGTGAGTAAAAGCTTGTATTATGGCTACAGTAGCCTATGCTGGCACATTTCATTTGGCCGTTTGTCCATTGAAGTAAATGTCACGCCTTATTTTCTCGCGAAGCGGGTTTCGAAGTCGTGACAATTCCTTTTAGAATGGGAGATAGAGTATTAAAAGGAGAAGAGTCGTCACCTAATGATTTTGAGGTGCGTTAGGGCACCTATAATGCATATAACTCTATTTGACTAGTCAACGCCACAAAAGATTGGGCAATGACTCAAATTACCTCAAAGAGAAGGTGTTAGGCAATCTTCGGAATCCACAACTGTGGGTCCCAGGAAAAATTAATATTATGTGGATTACAATTAGGCTAAGTGATCAAATAGCAAAAGGAATATGAAAAGTCAAAGAATTTCATTTTAACACGATTAATACAGATCTTAGTACGAATATAGGAATACGACCATTTAGATATAATAGAAAAATATAAAAAGACGATAAAGGGGAGTCCTAAGTTTTTTAGCCTAAAGGATCACTCCGTGCAACATAAATAATACTTTGTAACTCCCTTAAAATAGGAAGTTACTCATATTATTCAGCGGGCACAGACTATCATTTCCTGCTACCTGATTATTAAGTTAAAGTTGTTTACCTGAACCGTGCTAATTCAATTCTAAGTTGTGCTCTATGCGTGCACTATCCGTCACGTTCCTATGATCCAGGAGGTATTAGACCTCTACTTGGGTGGTTCTAGACCTTACTTAGACTGCTCAAAAATGTCAAAACTAGGCGACATACAAAAAACATGTTGGACTTCAAATATGGGCAGTTAAGGGCTCAAGTTAACCTCCACACTTAAGCAACAAACGCACGCGAAATAGGTTTTCATGTTAGGTAATTCAGAATTAAGCACTTTTAAGCCCTAGAGACATGATTTCTATGTGACTATTCATTAAAACATACAAGCAGTTTCAGAAGCTAGGCGATGCTTATCTCCAAATAATTACGATTTGCATACTGATTTGAGATTGTTGATTTTCAGTTATTTAACCTATATATAGTGACTCTAAGTGATTTATGCACAAAGCGTCAGTAAAATCTATTTGAGAAAAGCCCGGAATTATGTATGCTTTTGGCAGTGGCGTATATGAGCAATAAACAGTGTTGAGAAATGCCGCATTAACACTTATTAAGGCTAATAGTGATATCCTATAGAAATGACCGCATTAACACTTATTAAGGCTAATAGTGATATCCTATAGAAATGATCTCTAACGATTAACACTTTAAATCAATTTTATTGTTATACTTAGACCTATAGGCATGTTTTCCATGCGATCAATGCGATACAACAGTAAATAAAGTGATCAAAATCCTATATGCATGATTTCTAATGAACAACTGAGGTGAATTGAATGAAAGTTCAGTGATATTTATTTCCGATAGGTAGGTTTTCTAGTAACATGTAGTCGTAGGAATAATTGGAGCATTTGAATTCATATTCAAACAAGTAGTGCAAGTGTATTCTTCTCCTAATGACATAATTTCTATAGTGCACGTAGAGATTGAACGACATATATAGCAAGTAAATCATTGAGTCCTATAGTCATGTTGTCTACCCTTTTCATGCAAACATTAAATATACCCTTTCCCATTTTACTAACACTCCAATTGTTTTTACAAAGTTATTACAGGCCCAATAATGAAGTAATTACAAATATTGGACAAACAATGACAGTAGGCCCACATCTGGCCCAAAAGAAATACCCAACACTGTCTAGGCCTTTAGCAATTCTTACGTAACATACCCAAATTTCCAACAAGGAACCATATTTATCATACACAACCTAGAATCCATATAAGAGCTCACACAACCATAGATTAACCATATTTCCAAGCATTAAAAACATAAACCAACCAATTAGGTATTCAGCAGATAATAGGAAGAAATGATTGAGTGTCAGGAATAGTTCAGGCCTCAATAGAGGAGGGAGTGACTAAAGGATCCCAAATCCTAGTGTTTCAGAGTTCATAAGGGTCTCAAATAGATCCGGAGCGATGCTCACACTAGGGAGGTCAGTAGTAGGAGTCTCGGTGGCCTTGGCTTTCAGCCGGCCTAGAATAAGAGGTTCAGGATAGTGTGGATAACGGCCAAGGGACAGGAGTTGAAGGGGTACACTTATAGCTTAAAGTAGACATAGCAAAGTTGAGCATACAGAGAAGCTAATGAAGAAGGTCACAGGACTTAGGAGCAAGTTCAGCAGGACTTCAACACTTAGCAGAGTAACATATAAGCAGCCACATATTGAAAGAGTTGGGGGAAAAATAAGTTTTGCAAGATTGACAAATGATATCATGCACAGGTACCTAATACTAAACGAGTTTAAGCCTGAAAAATCCAAATTATACTAAGTATACACCAGTGTCATAAGACAGACATATTAATTCTCATCAAGAACAAAACAACATTTAGACATGATATGGGAACACACATTGTGACTAGTCAACTAATCACTAAAGGAACAGGGAATCCATTGAGCCAAAGACGTGTTGAAGGACATATTAGCAGGGAAGCAAAAGCCTAGTAGATAGAAGAGGTGTTAACATAGATTAGAACAAATTACATATGCAAGACATCCATAGTAGAGATTCAGAAAAAGTGGAATATAAACTCATGTCAAATGACAAACATAGGCATTCCAGTATTGACCAGTAGACTAATTAACTAAAGAAGGTCCAAGTTATGCTAGGGATTCATCATAATATCAGGAAACAAAACAGTTCAAACATAGTAGGGAAAACAAGTTGAGATAAATATTCTAGAATCTCAAGTAACCACTAAAGAGGTATGGGATCAGGTGAACATGATGATTGATATAATAGCAGAGAAATAAATCATAGTTAATGGTGAAAGCCTTAACTCACGGTTATTACAGATGTGGGGCATTCATCATAGAGATTCAGGATAAAGCAGGTAAGCATATTCATGAACATTCAGGCACCAATAGATTTAGCTAAACGAGCTTGGGGGATGGGGTCAGATTATCCAAATTAAACATAAAAAATCTTATAACTATGGCATTAAGGGAAGTTAAATGCTAAAGAGACTTAAAACGAGTGTAAAGTTAACAGAGTTGTGCATAACAGTAGCCCAGAAACACATTAGGCCATAGATTTTAGAAGCGAGAACACATGCAAATCAGAAACACATAAAGATGAAATGACAAAAAATCAAGTGACTTACCATTTAAACGGACAAAAATAAAGAACAAATATTTCACAAGAACCCAGAATCTCAATGCGTCAAAGGTCCCAAGAGCTTCAAAAGAACCACAGGCAATGCTCGAACTAAGAGAAAGTTCGAATAATAGAATCTCAGTAGCCTTGGCTTTCCGCTGGCCAAAAAATAAAGTACAAAATAAGAGAATGAGGGAATCACAGAACAAAACTCCAATTTTAGTGAAAAATATCGCGATTAAATTCTGTCTCAAAGGGGAATGGGGAGGGATTTATATAGTGACAAAAATTAAAAAAGTAAACAAAGAAAACTGTAAAATCAAGCATAAATAAGGAAGTAATAACATGCAGAATCAATAAAAATTGGATTAGGGAAAAAAATAGGTAAACCCTAGTTGACAAATATCAAAGATTGGCCGGAATCTTGGCTAATCGGACCCATATAGACATGGTCATGATGTATATGGACCAAATACTATCTAGAATCTACAGTTGAACGGCTTAGAATCACAGAGATAGTATTTGCCATATTTAGGCAAGTACTAGGTGATACCATAATTTCGTAGAAAATAACGAGATAACACACAAAAGACAAGGAAATCATGGAAATAATCCATGATTGAGACGAATTTGGAGAGATTTGAGAGGACGACTAGGGTTTTACGGAGAGGAGAAGAGAGAATAAAGAGGCGGTGTCTCAGGGAAAATGGGGTTAGGGTCTCTAGGTTGGGGCTAATTAAAAGGGGAGAATGAACGAGTGTCGTTGATCTTAAGAGATCTACAGCCAGGATTAGAAAATGTATGGGGCGGTTCATGGAGATGGGCACCAACCGGGTTTTAGGTTAAGGGGTTATTTATTTTGGGATGTGATTATTGGTCTAAGGTACTGGGCCAATTTGGTACGAAAAATCACTCAAAATTGAGCTACAATTTAAATACACAAAATTCCTCAAACAATAAATTATAAAAAAAATGATTAATAAATAAATTAAATATTATTTATGCGGTAAAATAATTAAAAATAATGATTTAGAATTATAAAATTTTAAAATGCTATTTGTCACACCTCCCTTTTTACCACTCACCCCGAGAGGGGCGGTATATAAGGGAGTTTTTCCAATTTAAGTGACATTATTTTAAATGAGATTATTTTATTTATCAGAGTTGCCAATTGGAATAAATTATGGTGTCCCAAGTCACCGGTTTATTTAAATCCCAAATCGAGGAAGTTTTATTTTTAAAGAGTCTGGAACCAGAAATTCTGAATAAGGAATTCTGTTAACCCGAGGGAAGGTGTTAGGCACCCCCAGATTCCGTGGTTCTAGAACGGTCGCTTAGCAATTCAAACTAGGCTTAAATTGTTTAACTACTCATTTTTAGAACCTATGTGCAATTATCTTTTACCGCTTTTATATAATTTGATTATTCATAATTAAAGAATTGAGTTACGCGTACGTATACTCTTTTCTTTTGGCGCGTCAAAAATCATGTCACGCGAACGTGTCCACAATTAATAACGCTTTGTTTATTTATTTAAGAAGAGTTTGATTGAAGTTGCTCGAACGCATCCCTCGATTTATTTTGAAAAAATCATAAATATGTCACGCGAACGTATACACAATCACGATGATAAATTTTAAAGTACGCCTAAAGCATTCTACAATCTTCATTTTTTCGAATCGTAATTATGTTACGCGAACGTATACATAATCACGATAATAAATTAAAATCGCGCCTAAAGCAAATTACGATGTTCATAAATAAATATTAAATTTTGGATTATGGTGAAGGTCCAAAGTACCGAAATTGATCACTATGACAGTATGAGCAACTACTGACTTTCAACAAATCCATTCTTAAATACGCAATGTCCTTAAACTCTAAGATAAATAGAAATTAAATATACGTCTACTACTACTACTAATGAAACAATTAAGACTATTCGTAACTAAGTATCCAAATCAGATGAACATAAGATTAAAGCAAGACAAATAGAAAAAAAAATATCTTAAAACCTAAATTATCAATAGACGGCCCGAATGCTTTAAACCTAAAACTTGAGTGTAAGATATATACATTGAAATCTAGCCTAATAATTAAAATGGAGGAAAGAAAAATAAATAGGCAAATATACGAACCAAACAGAAAATGAACACGCCATCGGGAAAGTTTAAACATCAATTTTCACTAGACATAGAAAACTATAACAGCCGCAAAGATTGTTGAGTTTTTGTTTAAGATGAAATAGTCTTAAAATGAGAGTGAATGGGAAATGGAGGGAAAATGAAATTTTGAGAAAAATTTCAAGTTCCTCTCTTCTCTTTAATGAGACATGGTCCCTCATTGGTAGAGGATAAGAATGTTGGTGGGTTTATATACAAATTTATTTGTTAATAGTAAATATTAACGTGATATAATCCGTGTTTTGTAACGGACGTATTCCAATCCGTGTATAGTACCACCAGCTGCAATAATAACCACTCCAAGTGCTTGATCCATTACAAGCAAGTGCTTGCTCCACAAGCTAGTGCTTGCTCCACAAGGTAGTGCTTGCTCCACAAGCTAGTGCTTGCTCCATAACAAGTTAAGTGTTTGTTCCACCATGGAGGGAGGGCTGATCTCTCTCAACTGATTGCTATAAATAGAGCAGTTGGAGAGAGATATAGACTCGAAAGACTCGAGATACACTCTGTATACACTCAATATATCCTATGTATACACTTGAAATACATTCTGTATACACTCTGTATACACTGAAAAAACGAATTGCAATATGATATCCTTTTCAGTAAGAATTCAACATCGGTTATAAATTGCATTCCTTCCTCTCAGAATTTCCATTTGACTTCTGAGTTATCCTCCCTTGTTCTGCATTGTTTTAAACCACAAACAAAGCATCCGTAAATGTGATTTGCTGCCGAACTTTGTGTTCGCTGAAACACTGGGGTTTGAAGTACCACTACACCAGTGTGTAATTCGTTCTATCCTGGAAAGAAATAATCTATAACCTTGGGCNTTTGAAGTACCACTACACCAGTGTGTAATTCGTTCTATCCTGAGAGGAAATAATCCATAACCTTGGGTACTAGGAGAGGATTAAATTCTTTAAGGAAACACCGTGAATTCAGTGAGCTCGAATTAATTACTGTCTTATTTATATTTACGTTTATACGCTAACGTTTTTATTTTCCTGAATTATTATTTACAAATACAGGATAATAAATCAAGGATCCAACAAGGATAAATAAAGAAAAAGGAGAGAGAAATATTTACCTTCATCAAAGAAATCTTTCTTGAATAATAAGAATATGGGGCCAGCAAATTTACAAATTCATATCTGAAAATCCAACTTCAATATATAAGTCTGACTTTATATCTTTTGAAAACCAACGATGAACAAAATGGCGGACCGTGAGCCTCTCCAACGACAGCGTTATGGGCTGATTTGGAGTTGAATTTTGGGGCCCTTCTGGGTGGTGTTTTGGATTGTATTAGAACTGGATTTGGTGGGTTGTTTGCTGCATTTTATTAGGTTGTTCGGAGTTCTTTGGGGGTCATTTTTGGACCAAGAAAAGAGCTGATTTAGGGATGAATTTCCAGCTCGTTTTTTGGAGCTGTTTTGGGTCGGTTCTAGACTCTTTTGGCAGCGTTTCAGGCTGGAATTTGGGGTAGTTTCAATAGGAAAGTTGGGGCTGTTTTGGTGGTGAAAATAGAAGCTTTCAATGGCTGGTTTNGGAGGGGATTAAATTCCTTAAGGAAACACTGTGAATTCAGTAGGCTCGAATTAATTACTGTCTCATTTATATTTACTTTTATAAGCTAACAAATACAGGATAATAAACCAAGGATCCAACAAGCTTAAGGAATTTAAGAATTTAATAATTTTTATTTCTGTATTTGTGTTATCCTTATTATTCTGGAAACTAAAACCTTTGTGGTTTTGTGTACTTCCGTTTTGGAGTGTAAAGCCTTCGTGGCGTTGTGTTGGAGATTAAAATCTATGTGATTTTTTAACTCCAGTTTTAAACGTTTGTTTGTGTTATTTTTTCAGAAAAATGGCTAATGAAACCGGAAACCAAGCTGTTCCGATGGTGACTGTCAACGCATCGGCAAGCCATGTTCTGAAGATGACTGCCAATGCATCGACAAGCTGAACACCAGCGTTGGCACCGGCAGAAAAACCCGAAAAAATTTTCGGGATTGATTTCAAGCGCTAGAAGCAGAAGATATTCTTCTACTTGACTACGTTATATCTACATAAGTTCAATAAGGAAGATGTTCCTCATATTCCCAATGAAACTCCAGAGGATGAAAGCTTTCTCGTGATTGAGGCGTGGAAGCATTCTGACATTCTGTGCAAGAATTATATTCTTAGCGGACTAGATAATAATCTGTATATTGTATACAGTGGCGTGAAAACGTTAAAAGAATTGTGAAATGTGCTTGAAAAGAAGTACAAAACTGAAGATGGCGGGGTGAAGAAATTCGTCGCCGCAAAATTTTTGGACTACAAAATGGTAGATAGCAAGTCTGTTATTACCCAAGTCTAGGAGTTGCAAGTGATTATTCATGATCTACTTGCTGAAGGTAAGTTTCAAATAAATACTGATGTTGAAAGTAAAAATTTTAGTAATTTTACTAACGGAATTTTCATTGAAGGTCTTGTCATCAGTGAAGCATTCCAAGTAGCAGCAATAATTGAGAAGTTGCCTCTATTGTGGAAGGACTTCAAAAATTATTTGAAACACAAATGAAAGGAGATATCCCTTGAAGATCACATTGTTAGATTGAGAATCGAAAAGGACAATAAAGCTGCTGAAAGGAGAGGCCGTGGAAATTCAACAATAATGGGAGCAAATATTGTTGAAGATAACAAAAAGAGGAAGAAGGCTTTTGGTTCGAAATACAACCCAAACAAGAAGCGGTTCAGTGGAAAATGCTACAACTGTGGAAAAACCGGACACAAATCTACGGAGTGTCGTGCTCGGAAGAAAGACAAGAAAAGGAGTCAAGTAAACATGGTTGAAAAACATGATGATATTGATGACTAGTGTGCCATGCTTTCTGAATGCAACTTGGTGGGCAATCCTAAGGAATGGTGGATTGATTCTGGAGCCACCCGCCATGTTTGTGCTGTGAGAGAAGCATTTTCTACATATGCTTCTACTGGACCGAAGAGACGCTTTCCATGGGAAATGCTGCAACGGCCAAGATTGAAGGATGTGGGAAGATATTTCTGAAAATGACTTCTGGCAAAGTGGTAACTTTGAACAACGTCCTTCATATTCCTGAGATTAGGAAGAATTTAGTCTCTGCTGGACTTCTTGTAAAGCACGGTTTCAAGTACGTTTTTTTATCTGACAAGGTAGTCATAAGTAAGAACGATATGTTTGTAGGAAAAGGTTACCTTACCGAGGGCCTTTTCTAGCTGAATGTAATGATTATTGAAAATAATAATAAAATTTCAGCTTACTTGAGTCAAATAATTTATGGCATGAATGTTTGGGTCATGTCAATTATAAAACCTTGCGGAAAATGATTAACTTGGAAGTATTGCCTAAGTTTGAATGCGAAAAATGAAAATGTCAAATATGTGTAGAATCTAAGTATGTTAAACATCCTTATAAGTTGGTTGAAAGGAATTCAAATCCTTTAGACTTAATTTACACAGATATTTATGACATGAAGTCAATACCATCTCGCGGTGGAAAGAAGTATTTCATAACTTTTATTGACGACAGTACTCGATATTGCTACGTTTATTTACTTAATAGTAAAGATGAAGCAATAGATGCATTCAAGCAATACAACAATGAAGTTGAAACGCAACTTAACAAGAAAATCAAAATGATAAGAAGTGATAGGGGTGGTGAATATGAATCTCATTTTGAACAAATATGTTTAGAATATGGAATTATTCATCAAACGACGGCCCCTTACACGCCCCAATCCAATGGGATTGCAGAAAGAAAGAATCGTTCATTAAAGGAGATGATGAACGCATTATTGATAAGTTCTGGATTGCCACAGAACTTGTGGGGGGGGAAGCCGTTCTTACGGCTAGCCAAATACCAAATCGAGTACCCCATAGCAAAACACAATCCATTCCATATGAAAAAAGGAAAGGAAGGAAGCCCAACTTGAATTATTTGAAAGTGTGCGGGTGTTTGGCAAAAGTGCAAGTTCCTAAACCCAAAAGGGTAAAAATATGACCGAAAACCGTTGATTGTGTTTTCATACGATATGCGACTAATAGTAAAGCATATCGATTTCTGGTTCATAAATCAGAAAATCCCGACATTCAGAATAATACGGTTATAGAATCAGATAATGCTGAGTTCTTTGGAAATATATATCCATATAAAAAGGAATGCGAGTCGATTGGTGAAGGATCTAAACGACCTCGGGAAGAAA
>MU721219.1:79289-96261 GCA_026770625.1 Nicotiana glauca | reverse complement strand
TGGTGGGCACCTATACATCTTGGCTGCAACTGACTACTTCTCAAAATGGGCTGAAGCTGTTGCTCTTTAGGAAGTAAAGAAGGAAAATGTTGCAAGTTTTATCTGAGTAAACATTATTTATCGCTTTGGCATTCCTCATTACATAATAACGGATAATGGAAAGCCATTCGATAATAGGTTGATGAACAAGATTTGTGATCTCTTTGGCTTCAAGCAACGTAACTCTTCGATGTATAATACTGCCGCCAATGGTCTAGCTGAAGGCATGCAACAAGACTCTATGCAACTTGTTAAAGAAAGTCGTCTCCAAATCCAAACGAGATTGGAATAACCGTATGGAAGAAGCTCTATGGGCATATAGGACGACTTACCGCATGCCAACAAAGGCGACTCCTTATTCACTCGTTTATGGAGTCGAAGCAATCTTGCCACTTGAGCATCAAATACCTTCGTTACGACTGGCTATTCAACAAGGGATCACTGATGAAGAAAATGCTCGACTTCGATTAGCAGAGTTGGAAGCTTTAGATGAAAAGAGATTGGAAGCTCAACAGAGCCTTGAATGTTATCAAGCTCGAATGTCTCGCGCCTTCAATAAAAAAGTTCGTCCAAGATCCTTTCAAGTAGGAGATCAAGTCCTTATCATACGAAGACCCATAATTACTTCCCATAAACCGATAGGGAAGTTCACTTCAAAATGGGATGGACCATATGTCGTACAAGAAGCTTACTCAAGTGGGGCTTACAAGCTGGTTGATGCAGATGGTATGAGGATCAGCCCTATCAATGACAAGTTTTTGAAGAAGTATTATCCTTGAAGTGCCACGCTCCTCGACATACGAGCCTAAGCTGCAAGTCATGATGCTCCATGACGCACGAACCTAAACTGCATGTTGCTATACTCCTGGCCCGCATGAGTCTAAACTGTGTATGGCCCCTAAAAAAAAAGAGTCCGCTAGGTTGAAAATCTCGAAATAGGCGGCCTAGGCAAAAGTTAGGACACACAAAAAAAAGTCCGCTATGTTGAAAATCTCAAAAGAGGCGGCCTAGGCAAAAGTTAGGACAAAAAAAAATCACCAGTCTGAACTACGGTATGACTTGATCCTCTTCGCTGAGGTACGTGGGAAGCTTAGAGTTTCATTCTAAGTTCAGTCGCATAAGTTCAAAGATACATATTGCCCCAATCGTTGTCCGAGTGAAGTATGGAGGAATGTAAAATCAAGCTAAACTCTTGTTGAACTTTGATCTCATCTGATTTAAAGGGGGCAACCCTCCATGGCAAAGTGATATCTTCAATGGGCCGATTTTAGGAGAATGTCAAGTATTTGCATTGAAGTCCAGGGATTCTTCGTGCCTACAGGTTCGCCAAACCTTCAAGTTTGTTGGCCTCCAAGTCCGCCCTACGCCTTAAAAAGAAAAAAGGGATGTCTGTGTCGGACTTCTTTTAACGGTTTTCATTGCAAACTTTTAAAGGTGTTTGTCTCGAACTTTTAAAGGCATCCGAATTTTAACGGTTCTCGTTGCGAACTTTTAAAGGTGTTCGTCTCGATCTTATAAAGGCATCCGAGTTTTTAACGGTGTTCGTTGCGAACTTTTAAAGGTGTTCATTTCGAACTTTTAAAGGCATCCGAATTTTTAACGGTGTTCGTTGCGAACTTTTAAAGGTGTTCGTCTCGAACTTTTAAAAGCATCTGAAAGGTGTTCGTCTTGAACTTTTAAAGGCATCCGAATTTTTAAAGGTGTTCGTTGCGAACTTTTAAAAGTGTTCGTCTCGAACTTTTAAAGGCATCCGAAAGGTGTTCGTCTTGAACTTTTAAAGGCATCCGAGTTTTAACGATTTTCATTGCGAGCTTTTAAAGGTCTCCACTGCGAGCTTTTAAAGGTCTTCACCGCGAACTTTTAAAGGTCATGACCACGAGCTTTTAAGGATCTTTGCACGAGCTTTTATGGGTCTTTGCCGCAAATTTTAAAGGTCTTCATTGCGAACTTTTAAGGGTCTTCGCCACGATCTTTTAAAGGTCTCCACCACGTGCTTTTAAAGGTCTTCACCGCAAACTTTTAAAGGTCTTGACCACGAGCTTTTAAGGATCATTGCGCGAACTTTTAAAGGTCTTCACCGCAAATTTTAAAGATCTTCATCACGAACTTTTAAAAGCCTTCATCTCGAACTTTAAAGGCCTTCATCTCGAACTTTTAAATGACTTCGTAGTTTGACGAAGTTACTTCTAAAAGGAAAACAAAAGGAGACAGCTTCCGAGAAGCAAAAAATAGACTGCTAACAGTACGATTGATGTCTTTTAATGGAAGGCATGATCTATATTTATAGGTGCAATAACGTGGCCATTAGGGAATTATTACCGATGTGGGATCAATTACGGGTGGTCATGACTTCAACCATTCCATGTCCGAGTAGATATCTAACTAGAGTCTTAATAGGATTCGGCGATAAAAAGGAGTCTTGATCAATGCACACGTGTACTCCCTACGGGTAATTGATGGATTAAAATTCCTTTACTAAAGTGTCTCTCAATCACGGGCTTATGTCAGTTGGTTTCACTATGCATCAATTTATTGTTGATGTGTATTTGTTGGTTCTATTTGGGTCCACTAAATCCAAGACTCTATGTGCACATATGAAGGTAATTGATGACAAAGATATTGATTTCAATGTAGTAAGGACGTTGATCTCAATGTACAAAGGAGCTTTTAATTTAAGATATCATTAATTAAAAGACAAGGTAGATAATCATGGTCCAAACCATAAGCACTCTCCTTCTGACAAAATGAGATATTTCAATTAAATGAAAGAAAAATCTCTTAGAATATGATTTGAAGGAGGCATGAATGAATAAGCCCGTGAAAGCATCAGCAGGAAGAAAGGCGCCAATAGCCTTTGTTAATACTTCAAGCCTGGTCATTACGTTAATACTTTGACAAATCTTGAAGTAGGGGCATTTGTAAGCATATAAATTTTACTTAAATTAAATCCATAAAATAATTTGGACTATATTTTAAATTCAAGATATATTGGTCAAAATAAATATTATGGGCTAATATAATTAAATTAATTATATAAGTCCAATACATATGGATTAAATAAATAAGTCTTAATCCATTGGGCTAGCCCATTTAATTGGGCTAAAGTAATGAGCCTACTTCATTAAGCCCAAGATGGAATCTTCCTAGAGGCTCAGTTGGGTGCCACGCGTGAAATGAAGTGGCGCGCCAAGTCAAACGGAAGAGCCAATAGGATCATGCCACATATCAAAATGACAAGGCATGCCAAGTCACACTAAAAGGCCAATGAAATCGTGCCACGTATGCAAGTGACATGTTTTGGCCAATCAAATGCGGCCATGTCACACTTCAATTTGATTGGTCGGAAAGAGTTTGTTCTTATCATAACTCTTCCTTTCCACAACTACAAATAGCGGTCTTTATAACTCAGAAAAAAGACCAGAAGTTATAACAAGAAGCAAGGGAGAGCTCATTGATCAAACGCCGCAAATTTCTCTACAAGTTTCAAGCTTCAAGCAATCAAGTTCAAGTTCAAGAAATCAAGTTTAATCTCAAGAACGAAGAACGAAGAACGAATCAAGATCAAGTTCAAGCAATCAAGCTCAAGCTCAAGATCAAGAACACGATCATCATTCGTGGCAACAAACATAGATTCAAGATCAAGCTCAAAGGCCCTTGAATTTATACTAGAAAAGTAGAATAAGAGGAATCATAGAGATTGTACACTCAAATATTCGCAATAAAATACTACGATTGTTGCGATATTTTCGGTCTTGATTTTATTTTCTCGAACCAAATTTATTGTCTACAGTTACCACGTTCTATTCTTCTTTCTTATTACCCATATTGCCTCCCCGATCATCCTCAAGTACGTTCTTTCTTTTACTTTCCATCAGTATAGTCTTAATTCCATCTTTTTCTTTGCCTAATATCTGGGCAACAATGTCTCTATCAGAAGACTGCCCTGCACCTTTTGGTTGTGTTCATCCATTTTTCTTTTGAGATATATCAACCTCAGTGCCAACTTTACCAGCTGAAGAATCAATTCCAGCCTCTACAATATCCTTTCCTCCAGTGGTTTGATCTCCTACTACTCTATCAGTTGTTCTATTACTAAACTTTGCACAAACAGTAGGTCGATCATCTGCAATAACATCTGCTTGAACAGTATTCTTTGGTCTTGTATCAGCTGCATATTCAAATCCTTTTTTCTCTCTATATTATTTGACCTCCTAATTCAGACTTTTCCTATTAGGGCCAAATTGTTTTTTATTAGCAGAACCAGTTGCAGCTTCTTCTGCATCCTCATCATTCCTTTTTGAAACTGCACCAGTTGATAGAATTGCTCCAGCAGTAGCAAATTTGTAATAGGCTTGCACTATTGGATTGACAAAATTGGAAACACTTGCCAAAGCTCTCCTAGCAGGTACATCACGAGAAGGTGGATATTGTCCCTTATCCAATTTTAAGGCTTCCTCAATATGCACCAAAGAATCTGTAGTATGTGCTGCTGCTATATGATCTGCTGCACCATCAGCACTAACTACAATTTCACCTTGAGTTTGTCCTAGCTTATTCACATCATTGAACTTCCCAGCTGATTGGTTTTGTATTGTATCAGCTATAACTGCAATTGCACGATTCACATTAGCCATTTGTTTTACTCCTTCAGATTGCAAAACCTGCTGATCAGCCACAGTTCCCTTTGCTGCATCCACTCCATGATTACCAGGCTTTTCTACACATTGTCCGGCTCTTTTAGCAATTAAATAATCCCTTGCATCACCTTGTAGTTTTTCAATACCAGGACCCTCTTCTGTTTCAATAAGCCCCTGCTACTTCCTCTGTCACCACATCTGTTTCTGCATGTTTTTTCATAATTCTACACGCCTTTTTATTATGTCCTTGATGCTTTGCAATAAGTACAATGCTTAGGGATGTTTTCATACACTATTTCTTGATAGAACACAACAGATTTACCTGTAACTCGATCTAAAATCTACAGCTTGACACTTTTAGGATGTTTATCCAAAAGATCAATTATAATCTTAACTCTAGCAGCACTAGGTCTCGTTCTATCCTGTGTCGCCTTGTCCATAGCAAGAGCTTTTCCAACAGCTGAAGCTGTAGACATTAACAATATCTTAGCAAAGAAATTAGGTGGAAAACATAGTAGAGAAATCCATACAACTGCCATAGACGTCTCCTCCTTCGGATTGAAAAGCAACGTCCATGGGAATGTTCGAAAAAAGAATTTGTCGCCTTTGGATTTAAGATATCCAGTTGTCTTTGAAAGAAAGTAAACATAGTCATTGTAGAGATCAAACCTGACTAACATGTGACAAAACTCCAATTGCCCAACGTTATAGTGGCCTTGAATATCAAATTGCAACGAAATTTTTTTTCGAACTTCCTGTAAATCAGGTTTTCCATAAGAAAATTTTATCACAACTGCCTGATGCAGTCCTTCTTTCCTCATGAAGTCGTTAATCTCTTCCAATGTGAATACAATCACTGGCTCTCCATGAACGACATTAATAGGAACTAGTGCTATTTTTGACGCAACTGTAGCAGACTGCTTGGACTGAAGTTGCTCAGCATATGTTTGTTTTTTATTATGGTTGTGC
This sequence comes from Nicotiana glauca, assembly GCA_026770625.1. Classification (NCBI taxonomy): domain Eukaryota; kingdom Viridiplantae; phylum Streptophyta; class Magnoliopsida; order Solanales; family Solanaceae; genus Nicotiana; species Nicotiana glauca. The sequence continues at coordinate 90,616 of MU721219.1, read as the reverse complement.
TGTGTTTCAGTAACGTTTTGAATTGTCTATCCCATAGCCAAAGGCTGGGGAGAGCTCGCAGCAGCCATGGCTGCCAAGCTCACAAGAAATCGCCAATTCCTAGAGAGAGGAAGTAGAGAGAAGGGAGAGCAAAAGCGCCGACGCGTGGGTTTTCCCTCAAAATCATTATAAAATTAAGATAAAATTCCTAGAATTATTTTTTTGTATTTTTGAATTTAGTAGACAAATTTAAAGTAATTAGATAAAAAGATTAACTAGCTAAATAAGAGAATATTTTTTGTAATTTTCATTTTTTGTGATAAAATAAAGCAAATAGAGTCAAAATTAGTTGAAATAATTATATTAAGCCTAAATTAAATATTTACATGCTAAAATGGGAAAAATCTTGGGGAGGGTCAAAAATCACATGTATACACTATTTTTACGCAAATAATATAAAAAGCAGCATTTGTCTATGAGTATAGGCTATTACTGTAAATTATGCAAATAGGTTAAAAATACTAATGTAAGTATATAAATGAAGTGAAAATATTATGAGACATATATGGGGACATAAAATATAATTTTGGATGATTAAGTTGTCACGAATAATTTAAAGGGATAATTACTAAATAGTTATCTAATTTAGATGCAAGAAAATTAATTTTAAAGCTCTAAAATTTATAAAAAATTATAAAAAGTGCTTGTATAGATTTTTAAGCTAGATAATGATGCAAAAATAATGTTTTGAACGTATATATATCATTTTAAAAATATGAGAGCAAAATTGGGTATCAATAAAAAATCCTAACCACTAGGCCTAAGTTGTTAAAGTAAAAAAGTTCCATTCTTTCCTTGCTAAGAAGTCTAACCCCAGGGTGATGGCCACCAGTATTCGAGGTCGATCATTGAGAGGGCTCGGATACCGTTAATCCGACAATTGACTCCGATTTAAAATTAGTCTTTGGATCTAAGATCCACTGTTGCCTAATTAAAAACTCGAAAAACCCATTTGGGACAAATCGGTTCAAGGGAAAAGAGGGCAATGCATGCTTTCAGACCTAATAGTAATACTTTCCCTTGGCCATTACCTGAAAGCGTTAGTCTGATTCGTAATATTATAAAAAAGTAAATGCAAACGTACCTTAGCAATAATATCGCCTTGAGTACGTCACATTCTAGTTGTTTAGTAGTTGTGCACCATTTTCATGCTTTGAGTTTGTACGAGCCCTTTCCAGTAATTCCGATGACTCGATATGGTCATTCCTAGTTCGGCCCCAGCTTTCCCTCATTCGGTTTTCGGGTATAGAGCGTTACTTTCCTTAGCACCAAGTCCCCAATTTTGAAGTGTTGGAAGTTGGCCCTTCGGTTGTAATATCTTTCTACCTGCTGCTTCTAGGCGGCCAACCGGACTAGGGCTACGTCTCTCCTTGAACCCAACAGTTTTAGGCACGTACTCATGGCCTCACCTTTGATTCTTCAATCATATATCGAAACCTGAGGCTTGGTTCCCCCATTTCGACTAGTATCAATGCTTTGGTACCATAGACCAAAAGTGATAAGGTGGCTCCGATGATAGACTTTGAAGTTGTACGATACGCCCACAAGACTTCGGGTAGAATTTCTTCCCCCTTTCCTTTTGAATCGGTCAACCTTATTTTCAAATTTTTGAGTATGGTCTTATTTGTAGATTCTGCTTGTTCGTTCCCGCTAGGGTTATACGGGGTGGATAAAATCCTTTTGATCTTGTAGTCTTTGAAATACTTGCCTACCGTGCTACCGATGAACTGCTTCCCATTATCACACACGATCTTGGCTGGTATAACGAACCAGGATAGTATATGGTCCCAAATAAAATCAATGACTTCTTTTTATCGAACTTTATCGAACTCTTGAGCTTCGACCCATTTCAAAAAATACACAACCATAAACAATATGAATTGAGCCTTACCAGGTGCCTATGGCAGGGGGCCGATGATCTCCATTCCCCACTTCATGAAAGGCCATGGGGATAAGATCAAATGCAATAACTCTCCAAGTTGATGGATGATCTATGCGTGTCTCTGACAGCTGTCGCATCTTCATACAAAGTCCTTTGCATCTTTTTCCATATCGATCCAGTAGTAGACGACTCTAATTATCTTCTGAACCAAATATTCTACCCCCGAATGTTTTCTGGAGGTGCCCTCATGAACTTTTCTCAAGATCTATTCGGTGTCTTCTCATTGAATGAAATGTTCCCCTTCGGGATAAAATCTCGAGTTCATTTTTCCCTTGTGATGGACACCTTGGTGCGCTTTAACATTGTTTCCTAGGGGACATCGACTGCACCAGTGATCATATTGATGATGTGCTGAGGTTCCTCTTGTTCAGTTTGTTTGTTAGAGTCCATATTCTTGAAGTGATTTTTGGTTCGATCACTCAGAAACTCCAAGAGATGCCCGTTATTGAAAAGTCGGGCCACTTCTTCTCTCACTATCGGTTGTCCTCGCTTCTATGGTTGTGAGTGCCATGATACTTACACATCATATTAGGGTCTCTTTGGGAAGGGTTAGACTAAAAACGTTAATGCCATTTGGTATATCTTTGATTCACCCGATGGCAGAAAAGATACTTGCTGCATCGATGCTGAAGTTGTATCCCGATAACCTAAGTGCCTCCCTAACCTCGAGTGGCCGGTTGAAACTATTTTTGCTCATGAGTCCTCGACTACTGTGGCTTTGATCTTTCCTTTTCTCATTTATTGTAGAGTTACGCCCAGATCCGTTACCCATTCGGTCCCTATTGTATGGTTAATACCGGCTTCTTAGACCCGTCATTAGTTCTGATAGGATAAACGGGCCTCGAGGAGGGTCCCGAGCCGATCGTCCGCGACTCTAAATTTTTTATTGGTACCTGTTATGTACATCTTCCCAAGTTACCGCCGGGTATTTTATCAAATTCTATTTCAACTACTGTGAAACCAAGGAGCTTCGGGGATTGAGCCCTTGGGTTAACTCCATAACGGCCCAATCATCCGCGATTGGAGGAAGATCTATTTGTTCCATTTGAAACCTCAATACGAATTCCCTGAGCATCTCGCTATCTCTTTATTTTACCTTGAAAAGGTTAGATTCCCTGGTCGAGCTTGATGGCCCCGTGTGCGCCTTTACAAACGCATCTGCAATCATAATAAACAAATCAATAGAATTGGAGGGTAAATTGTGATACTATATCATTTCTCCTTTCAACAGGTTTTTTTCAAATTTTTTTAGCAAAACCGACTACTTTTCGTCATTTGCCATGTCGTTCCCCTTGATGGCACATGTGTAGGGGGTATCACGACCCTAGTTCTTCCTCCGTGAACTATAACGACCCAGCCGGTTGTTTCATGAGTTATAGCCCCATTTCCTCCATTTCTACTTCTTTATGTGTTCTTCAGCTGTATTTCATCGTATCATGTTGGTTGGTTCGGGTTCGAAGTGGTCTAGAGTGAATTGAGACACTTAATCTCTTTTGAGTAGGCTTAAGTTGGAAAAGTCAACCGGATGTTGACTTATGTGTATATGATCTCATATGTGAATTTTGATGGTTTAGTTAGCTTTGTTAGGTGATTTTTGACTTGCGAGCGTGTCCGAAATGTGTTTTGGAGGTCCGTGGTAGATTTAGGTTTGAATTGGCAAAATTAAAATTTGGCGTTTCTCGGTTGGCAGTGGAAATTTTGATACCGGGGTTGGAATGAAATTCTGGAAATTGGAGTGGGTCCGTAGTGTCATTTGTGATGTGTGTGCAAAATTTCAGGTCATTCGGATGAGGTTTGATAGGTTTCGGCATTGTTTGCGGAATTCGAAAGTTAGGAGGTTCTTCGACTTGAATCCGAGAGTTATTTGGGATTTTGATGTTGTTTTGAGTGTTCCAAAAGTTTGAATAAGTTTGAATAGTGATACATGACTTGTTACTATTTTTGGTTGAGGTTCCGAGGGCCTCGGGATAAATTCGGATGGTTGGCAGAAGAGTTGGAATTTAGTTAGTGCAGCTGAAATTTGCTGCTTCTGTTATTTCCGCACCTGCGGATTAGTGATTGCAGGTGTGAGGTCGTATATGTGAAAGGGAGATTCCAGATGCGGAATTTAGCCATCAGGAGGAGAACCACAGATGCGGTGAGTTGGATGCATATGCGGGATGGCAAGTGCGGTGCCTAAGGCGCAGATGCGGTCCTGGGAGTTTAAGTCGAAACCGAAGGTGCGGTTGATTGGACCGTAGAAGCGGTGATGCAGGTGCGAGATAAGGACAGCAGATACGGAAAATGATGGGCAGAATGTATAAAAGGTTTACTTCGCGAATTTTTCCTATTTCCTCCGTTTTTGACGAGTTTTGAGCTTTGGGCAGTGATTTTCAAGAGGAATCGAGGGTTATTAGTTGGTTAAGTTACTTGGGTTTTAATACTTAGGTTTATGATGATTTTCTTATTGTTTAATCATGAAATTAGTGGGAATTTGGGGTGAAGTTGAAAGGGTTAGGGCTTGAGTTTTGGAGAGTTTTGATTGAGGATTTGAGGGACCATTTAAGGTTGGATTTTGATGATTTTGGTATGTATGGACTAGGGAGTGAAAGGAGTTTCTAGTTTAGTGAATTTTGTAGAATTCCGAGATGTCGGCCCAGGGCCGGGTTTGGGTGAATTTTGGGATTTTGGTATAATTTGATAGTTTTTCGTATGGATTTGGTTTTTGGCCTATATTGATTGCATTGTATTACTTTTGGTCAGACTCGGGATGTTTGGAGGCCAATTCTAGAGGCAAGAGCCTCGCAGAGTAGAGATTTGACCAGTTCGAGGTAAGTGATGATTGTAAATCTTGTGCTGGGGGTATAAAGCCCAGGATTATACATCGTTTCTCTATTTTAAGGCGCATGTGCTAGATTACGAGCATGTGGGTGTGCACCGTTGGGGATTGTGACTTGGTCTGTCCCGTAGAAACTATTAAGTTGCATATTTGACTAAAAACTATTTGATACTTATGTTCTTTAGAAGAATTTCTATGATTTTGAGCTGAACGCCATATTTGGCCTCGTGCCAAGCTGTTTTGACCCTTCAGGGCCTTTTGCTACTATTTCCTTACTGTTTTGACTTAAGATCTGTACTCAGTCATGCTATATTTTACTGATTTCATAACTCAATCTTTATTACTACGTTTGATGCAGAAAATGATATTTTGGGCTGAGCCACCTGTTTTACCAATAGCCCGTGTGGTTTGAGAGGTTTTTGATTGAGTGAGGTCGAGGCATGTGCTGTAAGATATTATGGATCGGGCTGTGCACCTTAGCATGTTGTTACTAATTTGCGATTGTGAGAGGCCGAGGGCTTGATTTATTATGCCACGAGGTGGCATGTTATAACGCTTGGGCTGTAGGAGCCCCTCCGGAGTCTGAACACCCCCAGTGAGCATGGGTGCCCTATATGAGTGATATTATGTTATGCCCGAGGGGCTGTTCTTTATTCATGTTGTGACTGAGGTTTACGAGTGACTGTGAGGTTGCCCGAGGGGCTGATTCTTACTGATGATATGCCCGAGGGGCGGTTTATGATTCATGTTGCCCGAGGGGCCGTATACGAACTATGTTTTGACCGAGGGGCTATTATGGCTTTTATCATTTTTATTCTAAATTGCAGTGGACTTCTATTGAAACTGTTGAAAAACATCTTCAAGTGATTTTTCTGAGAAACTGGTTTTCAAACAAGAGGTTTTTGACTCATACGCTGATTTGAAAGCATGTTGAACTTACTGAGTTTTGTGATGCGGATTTTTAGTGTTTCTTACTGCTCAGTCTTTATTCACCTTTATTACATACTGAGTTGGCGAACTCACATTACTCCTTGCACATTGTATGTAGATCCAGGGGTTGCTGGACGTGCTAGCAAGCATTGATCTTTATCTGCTGCAAATACTTGGAGTTCGCAAAGGTAGCTTGCATGGCGATCGCAGCCTTTCCCTTCTCCCTCCTATCTTACTATAGATATTAGTAGTTGATTTCCAGACTATTTTTGTCTTGTTATGTTTCGGAACAATTGTAGTAGTGCTCATGACTTAGTGACACCCGAGGTCGGGCTTTATTTCTGTATTTTGGTTTTTGACTTTATATTTTTATTAGGATTTCAGCATGAAAAGGTTGTCATTTGTATTTTAATAAAATGCTAAACTATTTTGGGAATGTTTCGGCTGGCCTACTTGTATGATAGGCGCCATCATGACCAGATTGGTTTTGGGGTCGTGACAAGTTAGTATCTGAGCCTAGGTTACATATGTCTCATGATTCATGATCGAGTTTAATACTCACGTATCGGTACGGAGACGTTTGCACTTATCTTCTAGAGGATGCAGAACCTTTAGGAAAACTTCACATTCTTGAACTCTTTTCGTGTGAATCTGTTGATTCTGGTAACTAAATTTCTGTTATTCTATTATCTCACAGATAGTGAGGACACGTGTTACCGGTTAGGACAGACGACTGGTCACCAGCTGGAGCCACTAGAGGCCGAGGTGACGGTTGAGGCCATGGTAGGGGTAGGGGTGTAGCCCGCACAGCAGCTAGGGCAGCACCTGCAGATCCACCAGCCGCCCCAGTTCATGATCAGATTCTAAGGGTAAGAATTAGGTTAGGGGTATGAGCCTATAAATTATGGGCTTTAAAATTATGGGGTAGGTCCAAAATTAGGCCTAAAAATGGGTTACTCGAGCCCAAGTTTTGTTCTTTCCCCGCGAATGAGATTAAAATACGACCTCATTTATTAATTATTCCTTTAAGTAAGATAACTGTTAAAATAAGACTGACCGTTAAAAAAACTATTTTTCGTATTTTCAAAATATCATACTAAAAGATAAAAAAATGGAAATATTATTATAAAATTAAGATAACATTCCTAGAATTATTTTTTTGTATTTTTGAATTTAGTAGACAAATTAAAAGTAACTAGATAAAAATATTAACTAGCTAAATAAGAGAATATTTTTTGTAATTTTTATTTTTTGTGATAAAATAAAGCAAATAGAGTCAAAATTAGTTGAAATAACTATATTAAGCCTAAATTAAATATTTACATACTAAAATGGGAAAAATCTTGGGGAGGGTCAAAAATCACATGTCTACAGCTGCTCCTCTTTGACTGGAAACGCGAAGAGTTTTCAGACAAAGAATGACTAGACAGGTTTTTTAACCCAACCCTTATTTAGGGAGACCAAAACTAAGACAAAGGGGAATGTGACCGAGCCCTGGTATCTGAGCTGCCTACATATCCTTGGCTATAAAGGAATCAGGCCACGTGTAGTTCAGAAATAGTGATGGAGTATACTGAGGTGGAGAGCCGGTCGAGGTGCCGTTCCGCCGAGGTTCCGGTCCGCGGTCCAGTTATTAGATCAAAATAAAAAATGAATAAGACTAACTAAGCTTATGTGATGACCCGGCCCGTCGTCACGTGAGTTACTGCCCCGTTTCCCCCATATTATGTTGCACCATGTTTCAATATCAGTATTTGAGTTGATCGGGTAGAACTGGATTGGTTTTAGTTTGAAATGAGGCACTTAGCCTCTTAGGAGGAAGCTTGTTTTGGGAAATGTCAACCGGAAGTTGACTATTTAGTTAGAGGGCTCGAATGAAAATTCTGATGGTTTGGTTAGCTTCGGGGGATGATTTGTGACTTAGGAGTGCGATCGGAATTGGATTTGGAGGTCCGATGTAGAATTAGGCTTGAATTGGCGAGGTTTGAATTTTGGCGAATTCCGGTTTATAGGTGAGATTTTGATCCGAGGGTCGGAATGGAATTATGAAAGTTGCTGTAGCTCCGTTAGGTGATTTTGGATATGTGTGCAAAATTTTAGATCATTCGGACGATGTTTGGTCGGCTTTTTGATCGAATGTGAGTTTCGGAAGGTTGAAGAAAACTTAGGCTTGAATCCATGGTGAATGGATGATTTTTGTGTTGTTTGACGTGTTTTGATGATTGGAACAAGTTTGTATGATGTTTCGGGGTATGTTGGTGTCTTTGGTTGAGGTCCCGGGGGGCCTCGGGGTGATTTCGGGTGGTTAAACGGAGGATTCGGAGTTGTTGCATGTTTCAGTCCTTGCTGGTTCTATCATTTCCGCATCTGCGGAAAAGGGACCGCATAAGCGGTTCCGCAGATGCGGTGTATTGGTCGCAGAAGCAGTCCTCGAAGGACCAAGGATTTCCGCAGAAGCGGACGTGGATCCGCAAATGCGGCGACCGCAGAAGCGGTTCTAGACCGCATAAGCGGTCCAAGGGATTTTAAGGCAGACCGCATAAGCGGTCATTTGGTCGCTTGTGTGGTGACCGCAGGTGCGGTTATTTGACCGCATAAGCGAAAATGACTGGGCAGAACCATATTAAGCCTTCTTCGCGAATTTTGAAGGAGAAAACATTTTGGACTTCGGACTAAGGTGATTTTTGGACGATTTTGAAGAGGGTTTCGAGAGTCTTCATTAGGTATGGATTCTTGGTCTTAGATTATGTTGTTATGGTGTAAAAACATGGATTATAACTGAAAATCCAAGGGAATTAAGGCTAAAAATGGAGGTTAGGGCTTAAAACTTGAAACAGTTTAAACTAGTGATTTGAGGGTCCAAATGGACTCCGATTTTCGTGAATTTAGTATGTATGAACTCGTGGCGAGATAAGGAAGCCGCTGATGTTAATTTTATAATTTTTCGAGAAGTGGGCCCGGGGCTCGGGTTTTGCCAACTTCGTATTTTTGGGTGTTTTTCGAGTCCTTTCAATTGGGTTATGTCCCATTAGCTTATCATAACGTATTCCTTGTGGTTTTGGTCAGATTCTACGCACGAGGAGGTTGATTTGTGAGGGAAGCGCAAGGCGAGCTAGGATTTTGGCCGGCTTGAGGTGAGTAATGGTTATAAATGATGTACTGAGGGTTTGAAACCCCGTATTTTCACTATGTAGTTCTATGTTGAGATGAGATACGCGATATATGATGAGCGTGGTGATGTTACTGTTGGGGATTCGGACTCGGTCCATCCCGATTGATGAATCTATTGTACTTTTGACTGATACTGAGTTAATATCAGTATATTTTGGGCTAGTTGCCATGTTTGGGGCCTTGTACCGATCTGTAGAACCCTTAGGGAGCATGTTGAGCTAATTGACCTTACTTTACCTATTGAAATCATACTCTCAGTTATATTCTTAAACTATACAACATGATATGAACCGGTCTTATCAATTTGCGTTGTAAATGAGGAATACCTGGGGTTGGAAACCCTATCTTAGCTGAGTGGGCCCGAGAGGCCAAGTCTATATTGGCTGAGAGGGGTCAAGGACCCCATAGTGAGAGTATTTGATATACACCGGATCGGGCTGCACGCCGCAGAAGTATATACACATGCATATATGGATCTGACTGCACGCCGCAGCAGTATATTATATGGATCGGACTGTACGCCGCAATAATATAGTTTATGGATCGGACTGCACGCCGCAGTATTATAGCGCTTGGGCTGCAGGAGCCCTTCCGGAGTTTGCACACCCCCAGTGAGCGCAGTCGACTATTATTATTGGATCGGGCTGCGCGCTGCAACAGTATATATTATTATTGGATCGGGCTGTGCACCGCAGTGGTATGTACTATTATTGGATCGGGCTGCACGCCGCAACAGTGTTGGTAATTTACCGGACTTTTGAGAGATTTTCACCTATTTTTCCTGCTCAGCTGTTATTTATTGCTATTACTCACTGAGTTGGAGTACTCACTTTACTCCCTGCACCTTGTGTGTAGATACAGGGATCCCGGAGGCATAGTTGAGTTTGTTGCTGCTGCCTAGTTCATCTGTCGGAGTCATCGAGGTAGCTGCCTGGCGTCCGCAGGACCTGATTTCTCCTCTTATCTTTCTTTTACTTCCGCATCTAGACTTTCATATTTATAGGATGTTTCTCAGTTGTATCTAGAGGCTCTGACTCATGACGCCAAATCTGATAGGGGCTGTATTGCTATTATTGTGGTTTCCGCACTGTTTTGATGGTTATTACACATTGAAATTTTGCTTAACTGATGTTTTAAATTCAAATGACTGATATGGGGCTTTGTATTTTGGGTTGAGAGTGTTTGAATAGTCAGGCTTGCCTAACAAGGTGTTGGGCACCATCACGACCAGGGTATGGGTCGTGACAAGTTGGTATCAGAGCCTAGGTTACTAGGTATCGCGAGTCATGAGCCGGTTTATTAGAGTCTCGCGTATCGGTACGGAGACGTCTGTACTTATCCTCGGGAAGCTGCAGAACCTTTAGGAAAAACATCATATTCTTGAAATTCTTGTCGTGCGACCTTGTTGATCCGAGAACTAAACTTCTGTATTCTATTCTCTCGCAGATGGCGAGAACACGTACTACCGAACGTGGAGGACGACCACCAGTACCACCCCCTCGTGGGCGCGGTCGTGGTCGTGGTCGTAGTCGAGGCAGAGTAGCAGGGGCAGCATCTGTTGACCCACCAGTTGCCCCAATTCAGGGCCAGACTCCAGTTGTTGATGCTCCGGCAGCACCTGTGCTGGCACCAGCAGTGCCTATTGTTATTCCGGGTCTCCAGGAGACCTTGGCCCAGATTTTATCAGTTTGCACTGGCTTAGCCCAGGTAGTCTCAGCCACCACTACAGCGGCTACTTCTCAGGCAGGGGGAGGCAGTCAGACCCCCGCTGCTCATACACCCGAGCAGGAGGCACAGGGTTTGCAGACACCGGGAGCGGCTCCAGCTTAGCAGGTGGTACCAGTTCAGGATTTTGTGGTCCCAGCTATGCCAGACGATGAGCAGCGTCGTCTCGAGAGGTTCAGTAGGCTTCAGCCTCCTCTTTTCAGCGTTGCTCAGGGCGAGGATGCCCAGGGGTTTCTTGACAAGTGTCAGCGTATGCTTCGGACGACAGGGATTTTATAGTCCAGTGGGGTACCATTCACCGCATTTCAGTTCACTGGTGCTGCCTTCACATGGTGGGAGGCATATGAGCGGCGTAGGCCGGCAGGTGCATCACCGTTGTTGTTGCAGGAGTTCTCCACTATCTTTTTGGAGAAGTGGGTACCACGGTCGCAGAGAGAGGAGCTGCGTAGGCAGTTCGAGTGGCTTCGATAGGGATACATGACTGTGACCCAGTATGAGGCGAGATTTTCTGAGCTAGCCCATCATGCCTCGTGGATGGTTTCGACCGACAACGAGAGGATCAAGAGGTTTGTGGATGGACTTAACTATCACCTTCGTATTCTGATGACTCGAGAGAGAGTCCTGGGTATTTTCTTTGAGGATGCAGTTGATATTGCTCGTGATATTGAGTTGGCTCGCCGTCAGGATAGATAGGAGAGGGAG